>JAQFZQ010001922.1:0-16488 GCA_034696005.1 Glomeris marginata
TTTCTCCAGTTGTGCTCTGAAGCTAGAAAAAAAATAGGATGTTCAAAATTGGCCAACTTACCCCGGTCTCCCCTACTCTTGGTGCTATTTAATATTTTTAATAACATGCAACCTGAAAAAGATAGGAAACAAGTTGTTTCGTGTAGCACGTGCCTCTGTCTCCCCTACTTACATGACTGCAAGTTTGGCCTGTAATTTGTTTAGCTGTCTATCACAGATTTCGCGAAAACTGCATTAGGTTAGAGAGGTAAAAAAATTCTGTGATCGAGTTACTTCTCAGTTAAGTGATGATTTTGGGTTTTGGGTACCCAGAACCATAACAGCGCCTCCAAGCGGGTGATTAGATTATGAGACTTGCTTGTAGCAAGTATCGTAACATGTCCACTCACCGAAGGATTAATTAAGCTAGCGCTGGAATGATGTCTTTTTTTTTTGTATTTGCCATTTTTTCACTTTCCCTGCAATGCATGCAGCCCCTTGTGGATCACGTCCTTATGTCTGGATTCAACTTTGGCTTCGTTTTATAATCCACTTTACGCCAAGAATCGATCGATATCGATTGAGTAATGAACTTGGTTGAACGGTATCCGAGCAAGATCAAATGGAAGAAACGAAATTCGCACTTTTGTAATTAAACCAGTGATTTGCGTATTTTGTCAAGAATGCGTTAATTGTATGGTGCCATTGAGGATTGGAACACTTGCTGCAATCATGCTGTTAATGCTTCAAATGTTGTTTTCTACTTTTATAAGGAAATATCTGTGCATTTTTCTAACGACACAACAGTTTCTTTTATTTCTCTTTAAACAAATACGTATTATTATTGTGGCTGAGTAATAATATGCTTAAAACCAGTGCAGTGAATGAAATACAAAATCGTGTGAATTTGCAGTAATAAATGCAAACACTCCAAATTTATACGTGTTTAGAATTGACATCCTCTTACCATTTGCATCATTCAGTGGGCTCATATAAAAACTGATTTTGTAGGAATTTATAATGAGATTGAAAATAATGCTTTAATTCCCATAACATTTTAAAACACGTTTATTAAGTATTTTTATATTATCAATAATTAAGATGTCTGCCCGTTTCACATTATATTCAATATTGCTTTTTCAAAACTTCATCTAAAACATGTTGTCACACTGGAGCAAACGATGAAATGTCTGCATCGTTTATTGATGTGTGCAGTAGAATTTCTATTTTAAATTCGGAAATGGTTCAGTGCATGTGGTGTGGTTGATCCATTCTTGGGATGACACTTCGGTTCTTGAAGGCGCATAACTTAAGAGCAAGGAAGGGTTATGATTTTTACATTTTCATGCATATAGGCCTGGTCCAACTACAAAATAAAATATTCGTTAGCTTATAAAAAGTGTGGAGGATACGCGTGATATCTGAACGTTGATTGATCGAATTGGTTTGGCATTATTCCAGCAGCCTCCAATCACGCGCCCTGATTATATCGATTTTATCGAAAAGTCTGGGGAGTTATAAAATGAAAGCGTGAATTACTGGCTAGTACGTACTAAATAAATTATATCCTATTGTAAAGATAAATACAATATCATCCATTTGGAATTGACTTCTCACCATTATTCATATATAGGTACATATAGGCTACCTATGGAAAGCTTTTGAATTCCGCCATAGTCGATCTCCATTTCCACATTCCGAATTCAAATAATTGCATGCATGCTCTGTTTGGATAACGAATACATCGCTTTAATTGGTTTTCCTGCATATAAGACAAATGTTATCCTTTAAATGGGGCCAAATTCCCATACTTTCACATTGCCAGATGTTATAACTGACCAATCGATGGCAAAATAAATCAAAAATCCTCAAACTTAGTGACATATATAATTACTATGGAATTCCAACATGGTAAGCTTATTATAACGAATGCAAGAAATGTGGATTTGTTGAATGGAAATTATTTATAATACGGAGGTGTTCATTATATTCAGGGTTTATTATATCGATCGAGTACCATTTAATATTGTTTTTATTGCAAATCTCAAATGTTTTAAGGTTTTGTTTACAATACCAATGCATTACTTATATAGCAATTATTTCCTATAGCGAGGTTCTACTTACTACTTATAGTGAATACTTATGGCTAAGAAAAAGTTACGCCAATCCGTGTGTTTTTTCAATGAATAGGTATGTGCAGGCCCCAATTTCTATTTCGTGTATGTGCACGTACATATATACACTACCCTATCTGAAAATAGAAATGTTGCATTTTTAGAGAAAAAGGTCAGTGTAGGTTTATGCTAAAGATGCAGGAAACGACTTGTTCGAGGCCTGAGTAGTCAAATCTATATGCATTGAGTTGGACTGATCCGTATCGGATTAGTTGTCATGCTCATGCAGAAATCGCAGAGTGTTTGCTCGCTCCCAAGCCAAAATTCTGCTTTTATACTGGTATATAGGCTATGTATATTAAGTTATACTATATAGATTGTATTGGCCGAAGTATAAATCTAAATGTTGTATATTAAACGCTAAAATTCGCCTTTTGTATTGGTGCGCAAACAACAATAAATTTCCAAACAGATTATGTAAAATCTGAAATATATGAAATGTTTGAAACTAGAATTGTATAGGAAAAAATGTATATTTTCTTGCAAATTTCACGTTCCTTTGCGTGTCACTTTCTATTAAATGCGCAGTCCTGCTTTTCATTTTTCTGCTTCTACAGATTGCACAGTTGCACTTCACTGTAAAACATTGCATGTGCACATGAAATACAATTGCATGTATTCATGTATTCCTATTTATGAGAAATTACAATGATGATATTTTCCGGATGTTATAACTTCGTTTTGTCAGCGCAAGTAAAATTTAGATAATTATAAGGCATAATGTGATTAGTAAGGAAATGGCGGTTTGGCATTTTGGTGCCAAGCATGCCCTAGCCGCAAGAGTTAGTTAGCTGGCGAACTGGTTCATTGCTGGGGAGAAGGGTATAGTGAAAACATCTGGCACAAGCCAAGGAGGAATTATTGCTTCCCACATTAGTTGCATATTGCAATTTATTCACCGAATCTTGGACAATAAATCGCTAAGACATTTGCACAATTAGATCATATTGCTCTCGCTGACCACTAGTGGTTTTGACCAGATGTTTCAGCGCGCTTTTGCATAGATACACTATATATGTATAAAGGGTGTACAATCAAGTCGTACTTTCAATAATATATAACATGAATGCAAATTCAAGATTTAGGTGACACCATTTTGTATAGCACAAATACAACCTTATTAAGCTCGTGGTCTAACAAAATCTGAATTCCATGCATGTACTGGTATTTGGTTTATACTGTATGAAGTGCCATCTGTTGCAACAGGTGGACAGTGCCATCATATACAAAGCAAAATATATTGCAATATTGCACCAAACTTCATGCACATGCACTATTTGAAATTTCCCAATTGCAATACAATCTATACCTTGCAGTGACACATAGCGATTCACCACTTGAATGAAGTGGAAATGCCATGATGCATGGCTAAAAGTGCATGATCAAAATGTCCCAAGAGTCAATATGTGATAGTTTGCATTGCCCAGAATTCCCAATTGCATAGTGTTCAAAACCTATACACTAAAAATGATAAACATTTCCAGGAACAGTATACTCAATGCCTGCTTAAAACCCACTGAGTGATTAAAGTGGGTATATGTTAGATTTAACTGGATTTTACAGGAAGAATTACAACAATAGTTTATAACGTTTTTGAATACCTACAATGATACAGTAAGTATACGTAGTTTATTTATTAGGACAAAATCAATACTCTTTGGGATTTGATCAAATGGCTCTTTTAGGTATCTTCATGCAGTGCTTCATGCATGCTCCTTCTGCGAGTGTGGCACTAGGTGGCGCTGTAGCTGCTTGTCGCTCATTATACAAGTGTGGAGCTATACCTACGCCAGAGTAAACGTTCCCTTTGCCAATTAAAGGATTATAGCTCGGTCCACTATTTTCCTCTATTGTCCTACAAGGGGTTACCAGACGTTCCCCCTCAATTTTAATTGGTGAACAATAGAGAACTGGGCTAATCCTTTAATTGGAAAAGGGAATGTTTACTCTGGCGTGAGTGTAGATAGATATTCCTATATTCATCACTAATTATACAAATTATGCTTGTGTGGAACCATTGGTGGAACAATTGCCGAATCACAGGAGTGAGCACCTGATGAGGACAAACTCGGCCCACTTTCATAACGCGAATTAAATCAAGTTTATACAGGGTGGGGCGCGGGAACCAAGTGTTTTTGAATTGGCTAGTACTCGGCAAATAAGAATGGGAGGGTCGAGATCCGTGTCGAACATAACAGCAAGGATAACAGCATGCAGTCGATCAGACAACAATACGAATATTTCTTAATCGAAAATCCTTAAGTATATAGGGATGAATAGTAATATATTACAATTATATATTTTATTTGTGTCTGGACTCGATAAATATTAAATTTGTTCGATCTGCATGGTATGGTTTCTCAGAAATTTCTTAGTTAAGATAGTGTACGGGAAATTAACATTTGCATTTTTAATATCTTGTAATTCTGTGCATGACTCATTGCGAGGTTTCATCAAAGTATAATACCGTCAAGCTACTTATAAAGTGTATTTACTCGAGATTTTCTGCTTCCTTTTCATTTAAATTCATACTGCAATTAACGAAAGACTTTGAAAGCGCTGACCTAAATTGAATAATTTTCAGAGCTGCAAATTAAGAAAGTATACAGCCTGTTCTCCAAATTTGTGCATCTAGATACCTTATGTGTTTTTGGGGGAACTTAAACTCAAATATCAGTCATGTTTTCACATGTAGCTGTACAAAAATGTGGTAAAGTATCATAGCAACTGTTAAAATGCATGTATACCGGCGGTATACCAACTTATGTACATTGATATAACATCTCTGCGACACCTTGAACATCTCCAGATAAGTGATGGCTATTAAATGACGACTGCTATTAAAAGAGAACAACTTCATGACAACGCACTCTGCGTACTTTTTACTGCACACATTTCCACTGCTTCCCATGGGAAAATTTTAGTTTTTGGTCACGTGGTTCGAGTTTAACTATCTATAAAAGTTAACGTTGTCATGCCATAAACATGCTATAGTGAACACACTTAACTTCATAAATTCACTTACACGTATCATACGCTTCAAGATTCTTACCATAATTGATTTAATTCATTTTCTTTATTGTTAGCACTTCAAAGCTTATAATTAGTGCTTTGCGGAACGACAAACCATAAAACGGCAGTGTGGAGAATACCTATACAGATCTTTCAGATAGGTCTTAATGCAGACCCATTTATACAAATTAGCAGTTCAAAAATTTCACATTGCAAAAATATAGTTCAAAGTAATTTTTGCTGATTTGTCATTACCTGGTATGATTACCGTAAATTTCCTTACAGAAGCCCGGGCTCCATTCAAAATTAGTAGAATATAATGGCACTTTCACAGCGGAGTTTGAGCCGGTTTCCATTATAAAAGCATATCTAGGAAGGTTCTGTGCAGTCAAGTGCATCCTAAATTTCTGAATTGTTTGCTGGTATATTAGCTGTTCCACTATAGAGCATGAATGTCTGCAAGGATCCCTTGCATGTATAAATAAGCACGAGCATTTTTTGAGGACCTATTCTACTAGGTCAGCTTCTATAGGCAATGCCTAGTACTTTTCAACATTGTGTTGTTAAGAGTATACTACAACACTTCATTTGGATCATGCCAATCATACTTTCCTTCATCTATAGTTCTTGAAGAATTGTCTTTAATTCTGGTCATTTAGCAGGATATGTGCATTAATTGTTTCCTTGCGCCAGCTGGTCCTCTCACAAATGTAGTTCGCGATCCACTGCTGTTTGTGCATCAGTCAGTCCAAGTGCATGTTATACTGATGAGTTCTTCATATACGAGCCCAGCCAGCTGAATATACCGTTAGTTCTGCAGAAAGCCTTGCACCCTAGTCTGGTTTAAATGCCACTGTTAATGTTGCTTCGTGAGATTATTTGTTGGTAGTTCGTTTTTGATGTCAATTTCTTACATATTTTGCAACACTCAAGAAGCCTTTGTACCTGCATGGTAATGCAAAATTGGTATTAAAATGAAAACTAATAGTCGAGTCCAGCAGAAACTGCATTTGATCTTCATATCAACTGCATGTATATAGTGCAGTGCAATTCTACCAAATTTGAAATACTGCATGCAACACACTTGCGACATGGTGGTATATATCCACAAATTATAATTACAATGTCAGATGCTATGGTTTGGGGAATATGATAACACCGCAATGGTAAACATGTTTACCATGCATCATATTTGTATTGTTGATTGCATAGGAAGGACTCTTGCATTATATAAGATTAATTAATGATCACCTTGTTGAGAAAGCCTACTTATAACAACTATAGAAGTTGAACTCTTTGCACAGTTAGTGGATTCTGAATTAAATATGATTTTAGGGAAAGTGATGTTACAGTGATGCTTCATGTCAGAGCAGTTATTTGCTAACTTGGTATACCAAAGCTGACTGCATATGCCAATCATCGTGAATCGCTCTGATGCGGCCTGCAGCGCATTTGGTGGCCATCTTGAAAACGGTCATGCACTTTTCTTTCTGAAACATGTCATGATGTTAATAATGCATGGATGCACACAAAGTGCATCCTTTCTTTTTACAAATCTTTGTAAGTTGAGAAATAACTAAACATTTGCTTTCATTTCTTAACTTCTACAGCAGTCACCATTATTGTCTAGAAATACTGTATTTTAAATTCAAATTTTGTTCAGATCGAAATCTTAATTACACTGGTGCGAGGTTAGAAAAAATTAGGTATAAATTTACTGCTGTTGGCTCTTTTCAGAAGATTCTCTTTATTTGCACATGTAGATATACTACCTGCTCGTTTAAGCGAGCAATTCACTAATTTTGAATTTCCACATGACAAACGCCAGGGCGTCTCTCTTTATAGCTTGTAATTGGAGTTTTACGGAAATAAGGTTTTTGGACATAGTTTACAGCAAAGCACAGTAGCAGGCAATGCGAGTCCGTAGGCTAATTAACTTTTAAGTGACAATTTTGGAGGCCATATTATCATTGCTCTGTGCGTCGGCAGTCGCAGAGTGCGATTTAGATTATATTTACATCAGCTGTTTACAGTGAAAGTGAGAGAAACGAAGATGCTGAACCCCTTTGATCCCCTGAAGGCCAACTGCAAGACGCGCTGGGAAATGATTTGGTCCGGAGGAAATTAGAGGCTTTATTACCCAGCCGTAATTACTTTGCAAATATGATGTTCATCTTTAATAACGAACATGCCTTGAAACCATATCCTCTTCGACTTATTAGAATTCTACATTATTGTAATTTTGTGTGCTCAATTTGATATTTAATTTTGAACAGACTACAGAAAATAATTTGAAGTTAACTGCCACGAGTCGTTATTAAACTTGGAGTCGATTATTAATAATGACAATAATAATCCTAAAACGTTGCAAAAGCAAATCCTCATGTTTAGTAAACTACCTGCATGGTATAGCAATGAATTTCTGGTTTGAAAAATATTATATTTTTATATTGTAATTGAAGTGTTTTTTCATAACACTGTTTTATACTTTTATACATTTAAATAAAAAATCCCCAATTGTTGAGCAACCACTTCATTCGCAGTGAGGATCTACTTCAGGTCAGAATTTGGAGTATGCATGTGCTCTAAATTTCATTAGGCAATGAAGTACCTGCTGAAGTTGTATTCAACAGGCGCATTGAATTAATGAAAAGATGCAAACATTAAATTTGTGTATTTCTGGGAGACAATAATGTACAAAATATTCACTGAGTCAATTTATTAGTTGCTAGTTCCTTCCTGTAAGGAACTACATGCTGATGGTGTTTTCTTTATATACACATCTGAGTTCATCCTATAATTTGCACATGCACAGTCGTTATTATGCACTGAAACAACATGATTCTTTATGATTATGAATAATTTGTTCCTTCCTGCAAGTTAATTCTCTCTATGATTCTCTATGATTATGTAAGAGGGAAAGTCAAAATATTCAAAAATTCCTACACCACATAAGTTCAATAATATACCTCCAAATTGCTATATAATTAATAATTCAATACAACAGAATATTTGTTGACTTAGATAAGGATGGTTGCTATATGTCGGTGAAAGCGCTTGACTTGCAGTTTTGCGCATTGATCCATTTAGTGAACGTAGTTAGTTAAAACCATTATTTTTATCATGTAAAATGCGCAAGGGCTTTGTGCCCTCAATGTGTAGCTTTGCCTTCACACGTTTGGATGTAAAATGTTTTATTATTTTTTTACATTTAATAATGTAATAAAAACATATATGTGAATACCGCGTACGTCAATAAATTGCCCCCATGGGATGTTAAGAATGAGGATAACTTGGTGAATTACGTATATCAACAGCCTATAATGTCTGTTGATGGAACGCACCGCTAGAAATTAAGAGTTTTCAAATCTACCTTGTATTGAAAAGGAATACCTTAATTGTACGTGTTATATACAGTGATTCATTGAAGTCCAATCCTCTTTTATTTTCTGACAGACTCAGATAAATATTTTGAGCTTTTTTTCTTCTTATTTTTGTACATGTACATGTACATGTACATGTGTGTCTCGTGAAGAATCTGGTAGCACAACTTTCGGTGATTTTGACAAAGGTTTTCAATGTCATTGAATGTATGTCTTTGCAACAGTTTGTGTTAGGACCCTATTGCTATAGTTATAGAAAGCTGAAGGATTCGGTAAAAATTTTGAATTGAAGTTTCTATATATTGCAGAATAGATGCCCAACACAATCTCGTAATGTAAGCTGTTTCCTCAATTTTACAAGATAATGCGCCTATAGCTATGTACTGTCCTTTCAAAGAAAGATTGAGCTAGGATTGTGCCCATTTGAAGCTTTGAAGGGGTGCACGGTTGCAGTTTGAGGCAGTCTTAATGCGCGTACGTCATAGCCTAGGCACCTGCAGCCGTACACCCCTTCAAAACATGAAATAGGCACCGTCCTAGCTCAATTTTTCTTTGAAAGGACAGTACAGCTATAGGAGCATTATCTTGTAAAATCCAAGATTTACCAATTAAGAAGCTCTTGTCCAAATTGAGGAAACGGATATATTGTTGTTGGGCATCTATTTTCTGCTATATAGGTACATAGACAATTCAATTCAAAATTGCGTGAAAGATTACATACCACTTGTACCAATAATTAAACTGCATTAATTATATATTCTGCATGGTGCTTATGTTTTGTCATGGGGAGCACATCCGTATTGCACTGTACCATTTCTGTACCATTGCCAATAATTGCACTCATATATACGTAGGTACACTTTGCTGAATAACAACTTCAATACAATCAGTTTTGTTCCCTTCCTCTCAAGTGTTTATTTTGTTTTTGCTACATGTTTCGGCTTACATTGAAGCCATCATCAGGCACTGCAAACGTACAATTATAAAATGAGCTAAAGACATGTAGCAAAAACAAAATAAACACTTGAGAGGAAGGAAACAAAACTTCTTGTATTGATTAGCACCTCTCAGCCCTACCATGACCCATAACAATTTCATATTCTACAATTTCAGAAAATGGACTCTTCATAACCTAACCTAAATATATTGCCTGGATATCTGATATTTTATGAAAATTATTGTTTTGGAAATTTCGATTTTATGGTGGCTTAACTGTCGCAATTTGTGACCTAAAGTCTTTCTAGCTGTAAACCGATTCCGTATGGCATGGCTTCCTTAATTTGAAAGAAAGTACGTACTATATAGTCAGCCAATAGAACACTCAATTGCTTTACAGCTACATTTTAACAGAAACGGTATACCTAATATTCAATTCAACTATAATTGTATTAAATATATCTTATTATATAATTTGAAGTATACTAGTGTACTGTCTAATTTGAATTATACAGTGAGGTTTAACTTTAACAGCTTAGGTACCTGTGCATGCTGCAAGAAATTATAAGCTCTTCATTATAATCGCAGTGTAATACTAGCTAGATTTGACTAAATGTAGACAAATCTTGCGTAACTTCTGGCTAATTAGTCACAAATGTGCCAAGTCGCTGAGCATGCACTTAATTATTTGACTCGCAACAAAGTTGGCATTTTAATTTTGCTGATAGCGATTGTACTATACGACGAATCTCATGTAAATTTGTAAGATATGGATGATTTCTCGCTTTTACGGCACTTGCGTGATTAATGGCCACAGAGGGAGCTGCTGAGAGAGTGAGTGAATTATTCTTTGTACTTGGAGGACCCATAAATACAGCATCTCTCGTCGGCTGCCTTTTTTTTTTTAATTTCGCCAATTTTTATGAATGCATTGTTAAATGTCGAGCTTTGAGCATCTAATATTGCAGCTATGGGCTGCATTTTGCAAATGGAGGACTTTTGTGTCATATCTCCTCTCGCCAGCCATGCGCAATATGCGTTCATTCATTCATTCATGGCCTAAATACAACGTAGGCCTATGAATTGCGCACAAGGTCTTATTATTTTTGTCAAGTAAAGGTGAAACGAAAATGCGCTTTGCATTTAGATGACGATTTGAGAGGTGTATGTACGAGCATCGAGCATGAATTCAGGAGATGCAAGTGAAGAATTCACTGAAAGTGACGGCACATTTCACACGTGACGGAATATCCGTATAAAGGATCATCCCTAGCAGCATTTGCATGAGTAATTTGCATAAAAAATACTTGAATGATTCTCGCTCGTCTCCGAAAGCTGCCGCTCTTATTTTTCAATTCCTTACATCCAGGGTTATATATTTATACTCTTATGAAAGAAAAGCGTTATATATAAATTTTTTTCTGCATGATATGTTGGAACCAACAGTGCTTCATCGTATATGGGACCAATAGATAAATCAAGAGACGTGTAAACTTGGATTTAGGATATACGTTTGCCCAGCTGCCAACTGTCCTGCTAAGATTTTCTAGAAGTTATTATGCTTTTTCAAACTGTCGGATTACGATGCATTTGGACACAGTATATATTCTCCTTTACTTGGCGATTGTAATAAGACAGCGAGAATTGGATCAATTTGATTGATCGATCTATCTTGCCAGATTTAACCTTTTTTCTCTCTAATCGCCTTCTGTGGGATTTTCCGATTGAGAAACGAGATAAATGGTTAGGAATGATAGTGACGTCACTTAATTTCGCTTTCAATCATACGCGCTTCGATTGCAATGAAGAGTTATATACCCACATTTCCTGCTACGGCCAACGTGTTTATATAAGATTTCATTTCAAATTTCCTTTCAATAATTCACATTTTCATTCTGATGAAATCAATGGTCTCGTACGTAACACTCTTAAGCTGCAGATCTGATAAAAATTCTTCGCATTGCAGTTCCCACTTGGATCTGTATGCGAGGACCATGCACATATACTTCACAATCGTTCAGCAAATAGGTTTTGCTAGGACCTGTTCAATTTAAATAGCAAGCAGGGAAAAAATTTAAGAAACTTATAATTCCAAAATGGTTGAAGCAAAAATAAATTTAATTTTACCTATGCAATAGATAAGAATTCGTTGTTAAGGGAACGGTTTTAGGAGGAACTTTTCTTATAAGAGGACCCATATATACATAGACCCCAGTGGCCTTATCATCACCCCTCACTGGATACACACAGCCAATCAACCGAAGGAAACCATTAGATCTCGTTCAATACGTTCCATCAACCAATTCGGAATTAATAAGGATTCACCTTATATGGTTTGCGACATAGTTTTACACAGCTAGGGTTCTTTATTTACTTTTTACCATAGCATATACAGTATGTAGTAGTAGTATGTATATACAGTAGTTTTCTGTCGTTTTTTTTGTCTTTTGTAATGTTTTATCGCAAAGATTATTGTGAGCCGTCTATAGTTCTCAGTAGACCTGCTATACAATTTAGTTGAGATTTCAGCGCACACCCTTCCTGATACTTCTGTTTCTACTTTCAATCTTCACTCAAGAGGCGTAATACCATGATCCAAGTTTATGTACAGCCTAGCGGTTTGATGAGATCGACAGCTGCACTCTCACTGCTTGAAAAGCATTGAAAAAACGCGCAAAAAAGGACGGATTTCGGAAATACTGTGTGTGGTATTTGAACGTTTGACAATTGCGACAGCTAGGTCGAGAAATAAGAAAATGTCCTTTATAAATTTATCAAATTGGGGCGCATACATTCATATAGGGGTATTTTATTAAAGATGAACTAAAATTTCATTTTTTCACCTATCGAATTTTGTTCGAAAATTGGGTCAACTTTTTAACACTACATACCTGACGTTTTTTCAAGTTTTATAATTTTTAAGGTCGGCTAGCATAGGAGAAACATAACAGAATTACACCAATCCAAGAAGTACATTGCTTCAAGTGGTTTGTACAAATTTCGACTGAGATTTTGTTGCAACATTTTATTTCTTCATGGTTTATTTTTAGTGAAGGTAACCTTCAGGGTATACCGTACAAAGTTCACCTTTAAAGCCTAGTACTTAGTTCACATTTTTCATTAGTGAAGAGCGAATATGGTGGGCCAACACTGCCAACCCATGTGCACTAAACATTTTTCACCCTCTATATACATGTCTCTTCACATGAATGAAATATGTCGAGTTTGTTGGCACTGTTGGCCCATCATATTCGCTCTTCACTAGTGAAAAATGTGAACTGAGTACTAGGCTTAAAGGTGAACTGACACGGTTTTCTAAGGTACCCTGATAATCGGTTTGTAAGTAGCTATTTGTGTCCCTTATAACACGGGCGCAAGCAGAAATCGATTAGAAATTTAAAAAAAAATATGAGCGTTTTACCGAATGTGGCGGGAAAGCGTTTCCATGGAAACGGCACTCAAAACGGCACTCGCTCGCAAGTGGCTGAGCGTATATGACGCTCACTATTCGCTCACGACGGCCGCGACGATCGACGGCCAAGACGAGACTGCATTTCATACCGAGCAACTATTACTACATTTACATGGTCGTGCCACAGTCGAAGTATTACGTCATGACGTCATTTGTGAACCTGCAGGGACGCAGCGGAACTTGGACAAATACCGGTCGTCCAAGGTTCGCTTTTCCCCCTGTGGGGTCACAATTTGGAATACATGCTTACCGTCGACGTCATGTAAACGTAGTATATGGCAGCACAGGTCGTGACGTCACGGATCGGTAAAACACAACTTTTTTTCTTCAATTTGTAATGGATTTCTGGTTGCGCCAGTGTATAAGGGACACAAATAGCTACTTACAAACCAATTATCAGGGTACCTTAGAAAACCGTGTCAGTTCACCTTTAAACTGGAAATAGTAACCATCTCATTTTTCATGCAGCGAATTATTTACTTTTGGTTTTTATGGTTGCTATAGTGTAGTGAATTGATATTCAGCCACGTTTGAGGTTTTTATGCATGCGTGTTAAAGGGAAAAGCTTGACATTTGTTGGGACGAAAAATGGCTGCCGTGATCATCTTCTCGTTTTTGGTTGAATATTACAAGGGGAGTCGCAGCGCCATCTATAGCGTCTCCCATGATTGATGGACTTACGTCATCGGCACCTCCAGGGTGATGACAAATGCGCCGATCGCCCTCTAAGGACCCCTATATCCGAGATTTGGCCATCAAAGTTTTTTGTATGTATACTGTGGCAAATCTTTTTTACACCACGATTTGTCTCGGCGAATGTCGGATGTTGTTTGACTTTGCCGTTTACACTCTACAAACGGGTCTATATAGCCTGCATGTGTTTTGTGTATCTCCGGTATTGGGTTCGATATATGCATATAGACCTAAGTGACATCCTCATGCCGTTGTTGGTTGCATCTTATTGATCGGTTTTTAAGACGGGCCATTAGGCAAAACACTCTTCTTCAGATGCAACTCCACAGTTTCTGCATGCAGAAACGGGCCACTTGTCGCTCACCATGAAGGAGGCAGGGCTATTTGTAGAGTAGGTCCTATTTGCAGCTTACGCTATTAGAATACAGATCACTGTTATCACCTACTTGGGAAAACTTTGCAGACAGGAGCCCTATCATCTCATCCAATATCAATTTTCATATACCAGCTGTGGACTATAAACATGAATACTGCATACATATATGATTGCTTCGGCAAATGCAAACTCTGAAAAATATTTTTAATCAAAGTAAAATAAAGTCCTTGTTGGTATAATATGATCATTCAAGTTCTACTTTTTATGGACTTGTGTACGAGACTCCTTCCATACCTGCATGACGGATGAATTATTTAATTCAATTAAAATTTTCATTTATAACGTTATTTGCATTCCGAGATGGCTAAGAGTTTAACTTTGACAGTATATCACATATGGTCACATGTTGCTAAAATTAGAGAAATGTATGGAGACACTCAATTTTTTTATTGAATGCAGCCAAGATATGTCACTACCATGTGTACATTTCGGATTTTTAATAACTATTGAACTTTTCATTTTGAAAAATAAAACTGAAATTGGACAATGAAACTGGACATGAATGACAAAAGTTATGCGAATATGACTATACATGCACTTTTGGTATACCCTGTAGGAACATCTTAATTTTATTGCATGCATATGGCAGCAGGAGATTTATGAGCCATATTTGACCTAAAACTTATTGAGATTTCGACCCTCCAACTTTGGTGTGGTAAAATAATATACAATTGGATGCTGCGTTGCATTGCATTATTGAGCGCAATCATTGTCTTGGACGTATCGGCTACAAAACAAATTTAAAACTGCGGTATAACATGCGCACCATGTATAATTGTGCTCATAAATGTCATTCAATTTTTTGTTTTTAGCGAAGTAACATGCAATTTCTAGGAATGTAGCGTTGGAGCATTGCTGAAATGCCAGTTGTTTTTCTCGTACCGTAAAACAAAAAGCCTGAATCGTGATCTTAACAGCAGCCGAACTCATGCACCAATTAAAGCCTATTACTCTTTTGTTGCATGACCTAAGCTATGGCTATAGCTGTGCATATATGTTTTACCTGGAGCAGAATTTGGGCAGAGCATGTTTAATGTGCTATTGCGCATGCGCAAGAATCCAGCAGCCATGTTTTTGATAGAACGAAATTGACAGCTGTGATTGGTCGAATCGCGTGGAATTGGAATTGAAGCGTTTCATTCATCAAGGAGTTGTATAACAATGATATAACTCTTTGCATTCATAATGTCTTGCATGGATCACTGCTTGCATAATGCCATAAATGATCAAGAACATTGCGGCTGTCAATGTTAAATTGGTACTACGTTGATCATAGGTCGCATTCTGCACAATAAGCTATTCCATATTCTAATGGTAAACATGCATCCAGCTCTGGTTTAAAAAATGATAATAATAATGTAGATTTCGATTGGGAGTCTGGAAAAGGGATGCAGGAATTGATGAACACGCCATTTTCACTTAACTTTATCTGATCCGACTGACGAGGAGATTGGTTTTCTTGGTTACAGATAAAAAAAAAAGGACCATGAGAGATTAGACAGGAATATATCCTTGTACGCATTATTAATATTGCAGTAGAAGCGATTGAACGAGGAAGCACGAATGCGAGAAATCGTCTTCCAAGTTCTTCCTTTTATTACCAATATCTCTCTTCACTTTACACAGATAAACTTATACATATGCGACTCCGAAGGATATAAAGTCAGATCTGCAGGCACATTTTTGCTTCCTCTCATTTCCAATTTGCTTTTAAGGATTCCTTAGGCTCGCTATAGGCTATTTAATAATATGGTATTTTAATATAATCTTCTCTGTTTGTATATAGACTATTCTAATTTTCAATATGATTAGATGAAATTGTTTGTAATAAATGAATTCCTATATTTTCAATTCAGGAAACGTTATAATGGGCAATTTAGCTATGTTTATAATGCAATGAAATGAAACCTGTCTATAGGACCACTGGCGGGACCAGGGAAAAGTGGTCCTAACTCACAGGGGATCTCTTAGCGCAACCTTACATGTTTTTCATTATCAGATGTATTAAAATACATGGACCCTTTGCTTTTACTTGATGGTTGTTAGGGGTGTGTGTGATTGGAAATGTGATGTGATACCTATGCAAAATTTCCCTAAGATGTATACATAAACCTGAGTAACTTTGGTCTGAATTTTGAAAAAAGTGCCCCATTTGACAGGTTTTTAGCAATTTGGTCCTCAAATGTCATGATCCTTGGTCGTGTTGTTGGGTGGTCCTCCCACCATGTTACATCCCACAGAGATCCACGGGATCGAGCAAAATCGGTCCTAAGGAGCAGGTGGTCCCTTAATACGAGTGGTCCTTAAAGCAGGTTTCATTGTATTACATATAGGGGAGACCGGGGATGAATGCACCACTTTTTGCTTCACAATTATTTTTAGAAAAACCAAAGCGTTTCAAAG
>JAQFZQ010001923.1:0-16488 GCA_034696005.1 Glomeris marginata
TTCATGTTGTCCAATTTGTTGCTCAACTTTGCATTAAACGTCGTCTTCGACTGAAGTAGCGCATTTAACTTGCTGCTCCAGACAGCCGATAGAGGGCGGAAAGGTATTAATCAAGTACTGTTTGGCATTCACATAATTGATGACATCATTTGAGAACAGAACTTTCTTTTATCATAAATATGTCTTCAATAAATATTCCCATTTTCCTAAAAGTTTTCGGTTTTTGTTTCTCCTTAGAAGTATAGTTATGGCATGGTTATTAATTTGCAGTCAGTTTGCATTTAGTTTTCTTGTTTTTTGATAATTCGCAACTTTGTGCTTTGATTGAGGAATATCGCCTGAAAGGGAAACCATGCAACACAACTTTTGAAATAACTTTTGTTTTTAAGATATAATTTATACAAATCATTATTACTCAACAACATATACAATGGTAGCGATTGAACAATCAATGGTTGTCATCAAGAGTTACCATCTTGAAGTCATGGGATAGTTACTACTATCAAGGTCCTGCAGTCTTCTGGGAGAAACACCTTCACATTTAAAAACTCGAGACACTTCTGATTTCCTAAAAAATCATATATGCAAAAATCAACTGTTAGTTATAGTACCATAATATGCATACAATGTTTGGAATTTTATATGCATCGTAATCAATTGCTGCATGGTTTTGTATAAAAATTGACTTTAATGGAAATTATAACAATTTTCTAGTTGGTGCATTCATGCACACTTCCCTCATTACTATAATTTATTACATGAAATGTGTAGAAATTTGTTAGTATAATATAATCCTTAAGGATTTTTCTCTCAATAAAATCATAATGGAGCAATTTTGTACTATACTATGTATGATATACTAATTTTTTGTTATTTTTTACTTCGTTTAATCCGAGAAAAAAAAAGAGTGACACCTGTATACAGCACTGAAAGATATGACACCACAGTGGAAGACCATTTTGGTTTCTTCTCACTGATAAAATGTCAACTTGTCTATTATTTTAATAATGTAGAGTAAGGAGTGAATAAAATTTTATTCGGAGCAGTGGAATAGCTTCTAATTTTCTTAGGTTCCAACAGGAGTATGTTCCATGTTCCAACTGGATAAAATCTAACTGGATATTAATTTTTTCAAAGTTCAACTAAAGATTTTGCAAAAAAATGGGATAGATGGAGAAACTCGGAATTCGCTACAAAAAATTCCTGGAGATTAATTGCATCACCATAGTTATATTTTCTTTTGTTTCAAGTAACTTGAATTTGGTGCATGCAGACACGAGAAAACAATTATATCGATCTTGGGTGTTGTTCACTTTCATCAGCGATATAATAAAAAAAAATGGTGGGTGAAGTGTTTGCGAATTTTCAAAAGGGTTCAATGACGATGACGTCCTAGTGTGAGCTCATCTCATCTCATCCCCTCGTTGGGTAAATTAATGAAGACGTCGCTCTTTAGCCGGCGACCTGAAATAATTGTGCCTTGTTTAGAGCGTAAAATTCATCCATAAATCATAGGTTTGCTCGACGTTTGCCTCCAGAGACTTGCATTTGGGCGCGTTTCCAACATCGACATCAAAAATCAATCCGATTTTCGTAAGATTAATTGCTCTTTTCGCCGACGACGACGTCTCTGGAGCGCAACAAACTACACTTCTACATTACTCCTATGTATAAGGTAACAAAAAATGCTGAGCATCACATTTGGAAATGCTGTTGTATATAGTATAGCAACAATGCAGTTGTTCGCATTCCTTCACAAACCTACCCAAACATGTGACATAAACAATGTTCCATAACAATAACTTACTTGGAAGTTTCACTGACATTATAATGCAGAAATCACTCAAATGAGGTGTGGCCATGCACCATAGTTGCAATGTTCATTAGCTGTTCAGCAGACTATATTGACTGCAATGAATTTTGGCCTTTAGTTTGTCATTGAAGAAACAGTCTTTAAAAACGTACAGAAAACACATTCACATTTTTTGCTTTGCAGTGAAGAAGTTCACACAAACTTTCTTATTATCCCATAAGACAAAATACGTACAGCATAACAATGATATAAATAATGCTATCAAGTGCTTAATTTAATTGTGCAAGTCTTGTGGTGTACTTGAATTTCTCGTTTCATATAAAACTTCAAGAGTTATATAGAGAAAATAGCCAGTCATGTGAATAATATTGAAATATAGTTGAATGTGTACCATCAGGTGTCAAGAAATTAGCACCACTCAGTTAAATGTAATATTGTGAGTAATTCCAGTTCCATTTTGATGGGCACAACATAATTATGTATTTCTATAGCCACTGGTTCTAATGTGCAATTTTGATAATCAACATTATGCACACTGTTGGAAAGGAACCTCTTTGATTTGGCTTACATCCTTTACGAATTATCCCTTTACTAGATGATATATACTACATATGCTCTTTGAAATATTGTGCTCAGTGCTCATTGCAGTGTGCAATTTTCGCTGTTGAATGAATTGCATTCTCAAAAGACCTATATGTTTACACTCAGGAAATGCGAAATTTGAGATGGAAAAATAATTTGTGGAATTTGATGACTGGATATTTTTAAAAACTGTCTCTACTGTTTTCTTGGGAGTGTTTGGTGACCCCCCTCCTCTTCCCTCATAACGGGTTACAAGGTCCCGTAGCGAGACCCTTCAAGGACTGCGTGTGGCACGTTTCATTTATCATCTTCAAACTCGATGCCGTCGCTAAGGCAACACATTTTCGCTTCAAAACTCAAGTATATACTTAACTATACCCAAAGGCTCAGCTCGCAAACGATATACAATATCAAAACTGTGCTCTCAAAATGCCGCAAAATCTCTTCAAGCTGTGCATTGTATAGCTTCTGCCCCGGTGCTGCAGCAGGTTTGCCCATGAAACAATGACTGACCTATATGGCGTAGGTTCATGTTTCACAGCTGCTGCAACATTATATTGACAAATGAATTTTTAAAGAGTTCAACTGACAAGATGCACAACATATTAAATTAGTGTATTATAGTTTCAGTGTTAAGATACATTTTTGTTGCTTCCTATATACACTGCATTCATTCTTTCTTTAAATTACCTGTGAGATCATGCAATTAGAAAGCAATTCAACACACGTTATTTTATATAATGTTCCATTACAATATTTTATGCTGACATTCACACACAGCTCATGAATATAGACCATAAATTATATAGTTGGTCTGTTGTAATAGACCGAGGAACTATTTAGGTGATACCTATAGCTAGCAGGTATAGGTACTGTATACGAGTTCCTCTCCTTCATCACTCGCAAATGTTCATTTACAGAAATATATTCACAAGTTTCCTGGCGCTATAGTTCCCAGACGTGTCGTGTGGAGGCGCTGTAGTTTTCCTATAACTAGCAGCAATGTAATGGCGCCGGGCAGCGCTAAAAGGCATGCTCTTACCACAGCGCCACCACACAGAAAAACCCAAGAAACATTCCAGGAAACTTGTGAATACAAATACTAACTGCATTCATGTATCCCATGTTTGGAGTGATTTTGCAAAAGTATTTTACGAAAACTTCTGCAAGGGAAATTAACAAAATTCTGCCAGGTACACACATACATTCAAACCAATCAGGATTTGCTACCATTTTGAGCTCATACATTAGATTTTGATTAAACAAACATTTAAATGATTTATATAGTACATTTGCAGCTGCAGTATAGTGAAGAATACATAATACTTAGCCAAGAAGTAGTCAAGTTGAGCTATGGTTGATTCTTCCTGCAAGACTTTGAGCACGAACTTGTTGAATGGCCGACGAGGGTTGCCTCCGTAAGACACCTGTACAATCGAGCTTCTGTTGCTTCAGCAAAAGCCCGGGTCTACAGGGTAGTTTACGGATCCAGCAACATTAATAACTGTATCTTGGTGCCACAAATCCATGCCTTCTATATACAAAAAGAAAACAAATTGATCTTTTCACTCACTTATCCCCTCCTTTCACATATCGTGCAATCTGAAAACCGGTATTCCGAGAGTAACATATATTTAACATTCGGATCAGGAGTGATATATTATTGTGCAAGAGGTAGGTAAGTGTTAGGAGCGTGGGTGGTATAGACGTGGGGAGGGTTTATTCTGTGACGTTCAAAGTTGTGCTGTGTTGTTAGACGATTTGGTCATGCGGTTTGCCTGTCAATGGCAACTTGCAAGCTCGTCAAAGTCGGGCCTGGAAGTCCATACTCGCCGACAAACAAGCTGGGGGCCCAGGGTTAAAAAGAAAACGGGATTAGAGATGTGTCGCCGGACAGCAACGTCCGGCTTTCTTAATGGACTTTGAACCGAACGACATTCATCATCCTGCTGTCAGAAAATTCGCAAGCAAGCAGGGTGTGCATGCATGTGGCCTGTTCCTGCTGCCGCTCCTCACTGATTTGCCACACCAGCCAACATCTGCACCCACCACCACCAACAACACCCAAATGCCAAATCTTCTTTCTTTCTTCTTCCACCATTCTTTTTCCCTCTCCACTCTCTCGTTAATAAGTACATAATTATGATAACAGCACCGATCAGGGAGCTATAGTAGCTCAATGGAGCAGGGCTTCTTTTTCTTTTGCTCAAAACCCTTGTGAAGCCACACAAACAAGTCTCTCAGCATGTTTTTTGGCTATTATCAAGGTCATTATACAATTATAAAGTATTGTTACATCATCGAATGCATTATCCACATCAATTAAAGATGAATTATAACAGTTCCCATGGTGAGATTGGAAATTTTCTGTATTTTTCTTGTTACCTTATGCATTTCCTTATCAATTTCACGAAATCTACACAGATTTTTGTTATTGAAGTCATCTTACTCCTATACCTCCCAATTGTCACTTTGCACGAGTAATGACGTGATGTATGGATGACCCCTTAATTAGACTTTGAGGATGTACAAGGAAATAAACAACTGTGAGCGGTTCTTGTGGGAGGTACGAAAAATGTCTTCCAATTAGATTCATAAAACTTGGAGTTTGTTTATAAACATCGTTTGTCGGTTTGGATTGAATTACACTAGAAAACATGTAGGGCAACAAAAACCATCTGCAAGGAAATTTAGAGGGTATACATTTGTGCATTTCCCATACTGTTGGAGAATCGTGTGAGAAGCCTGCTGTCATATAACAAATAAATAAAATGTTATTCAATTGCCGGCATGGAAGCGAAACAACTTGCATAACGTTCAGCTAACTATAGACTAACTACCAAAAATAATGAGTCATTTGATGTTGCTGCAACAATAATTAATATTACCCAAAAATTGTAAAAAGTCCCAGTTATAAAGGGCCTACCTGCAAAGACTAGGCCTATGAAAAAGTCAAAGTTATTGGCACAATATACAAATCTTGTAAACATTCTTCATGAACAAACATAATTCAAAAATAACACTATGGACATATGCACATAACTTTTATGTATTTTTATGATTCTATACAGATTACATGTCATATATTTTTTGATGTGTATGACTGAGAACACACACTCAAATGTTGACTAAAGCAAGCATAAAATGCACCACATTAGGGATGAGGAGTAAGTTATAGAATTCTGAACAATATTTTAGTCAAAAAGTGAATTTAAAACAATTCAGCACCATAATTTGTTGCAATGTGATTATAGAAAGAGTGGTCTAAATGGCATTTAAAGTGTAATGTGTTTAAAAAAGTATAAAAGTCTTTCGGTTTATAGAATATAAATTGCATCAATTCCCAATGTCCATTGAACTTCTTTTTAAGTGGTACAAACACAAGTTGTTTGAAATGGGAATTAACAACTGTAACCTTACAAACAATTTTGTTACAGCAACATTAAATGAGTTCCGAGCGCCCCTAACGGCAATTGCAGTAACTACAAGTGAAATCTACTCACGTACAGGTGGAGCTCGTCCAAATTTCTCTCTCAGCTACGAAAACGAAGCCAAGCAAATAAAACAGAGTGAAGGGAGAGTTGAAAAACACCCCCAGTCATGATGTAGTAGTGCCACGTGGCAAGTTTCCCTCTCAAATGGTGGGAACCCGGCGGCCATCGCGCTTACGTCACACCCTATCCAACCAATCACCGTTTACTTGGTCTCCATTCATGTAGGAGGCATTTGAAATTTGCTCTGTTAGGAACATAGCAAAAATCCTTATATTCTGTGCACTTTCTGAGACAAAAAAGGAGGGGGCAGTGTTGAAATGAAAGAGTGATTTCTTCCTTTATCGATTTTCTGGCAAAGTGTATATAAAATCGTCGATAAAATTGAGTGGAATATATTATTGATCTGGGTGCTGGTTGCGCAGTGCAGCGCTGAAACGCACTGGCAGAGCGCATGCAAGGAAAGGGCGTTCCCAAGTTTCGAAAAACCTCTCTAAGTCGGTGGCAGTGCTCACAGCCGATGTCGTAAGGGAGTGATATAAAAAGAAGCAATCGGAGGAGAGTGGCATTGCTATCTTCTGTGTGCGCATGCGCAGTGCGGTGATTAGCGCCACCTACGCTTCGCTGCTCTGCGCATTCAATCGAGAGTCGATTGCCTTTTCTCCATTCCTCTTTTTCCTTTTCCTCCATCCTCTTCTGCAGATCAATACATCTCGATGCGTGGTGTCAGCAAACTGCGTGCAAAAATGCATATAATCAAAAAACTGTACATATATACTATATACATACGAAACACATATACGGAGAACCATTTTAGTAAATTAATGTACTATGCAATAAGGAAGTTGCATGTATAAGGGTTCATTAGAAAAATTCACCGTTGACATTCAGGAATTCATCAAACTGCTCGAGAAGATGACGGTTTTCTTCCACAATGCGACAATAATGTTGCTGAGTTCAATAGTTGTCCTTGTAATTTTTTAGGGAAAAATGGAGGAAAGTCCAATCAAAAGTGATATTTTTCATGGACGGAATCTGTTGGTCATCTCCTCAAGCAGTATGAAGAATTCCTGCATGCCAACATTGAAGTTTTCTAAAGAACCATAATAGTCAAGTTAGACAACGGCCTTGAGAGATTGGCAAACTTCGGAACAAATTTCCGGTAATAACTCGCTAAACCCAGAAATTGCTGGACATTTTTCCCATTTTTAGGCGCCAGTGACATATATTTGGCCGAGGATGAAAATTGTATTTTTACAACAAACAAATAACACATTTGAGTAATATGAAATGCATTGTGTAAGCACCAACTATACATAAACCATGGTTAAAAAACAAACTGTACATTTGCCTCCATCATAATAAAACATGAAATAATGCAAAAGCTGAAGTGAAGTGTCTGAACCATTTAACGAGTTCTGGCAGCAGATCCGAATATGGAATATGCGAAAATGAAAGCAAAGCCTGCCTTAAAGTATGATCACATCAAAGGATGATTAAAGTTGGCTGAGCAACAATGAACATGTATCCTGGACAAACGTTTGGCACAGTGTTGTATTTAGTGAAGAAAATAAATTAAATTTGGATAGCCTGGATGGATTACAATGTTACTGGCATTTCATAATAAAAGAAGCAACACGTACGAGCATGGGAAATTTGGTGGAAGATCAGTCATAGCTTGGGCTGCATTTTGCACCAAGAAAAAACTGAAATAACTGGGAAGAAATGGATTCGAATGGTTCGATGGCAAAAACATTAAACTTTTGGATTGGCCTGCATTGTCACCTGATTTGAATCCAATTGAGAACATGTGGGAACATCTCACCATGCAATAACTCAAAATTCCTGCAAAACATGCCCAATACAAAGATGCATTAAAGACATGAAAGATTGTCACGAAGAGGATTTTCAATAATTTAAGCACTGGACAAGTCACATAATATCTTTCGATTTACGATAGTTTTATTTCCGATAAATCCATGTGACCATCTTATACATGAGTAAACGAACACTGTAGGCTATACCATAGGAAATTTATATGTGAACAAGGCCTTTATGTTCTTTTTTATTAGGAAAAAGCGGTTTCGATTTATGTTAAATCGATTTAGACTATGAATATTTCATAAAAAATATTCCTGACACAATCGAGATCCATTCTGTATTGTATACCATCCATATACCTAGGATATTTATGTTATTGATAGTTTGCAAAGCCCTTTCTCTTTCAATAACATATTTACTGAATCTCCAACATCATGTAGGCCTACCTATAATATTGCATAAAACATACCTATGCAATTCTCCAAACATCTCCTTTTAAATGGTGTCACAATTTTGTTCAAATATTTAATATCATTTGCATTATTTTATTTTGTGTTGTACAGTAGTTTATAAATAATACATTTAGGCCTACTTTAAATTTATTACTAATGTCCTAGCTGATGCCATATACTATATTTTTTGTAGCATATCTGTCTGAGGTAATTGGTAAATAGTTTTTTAGGTCATAATTGCAATGACGAGAGGGTGAAGGAGAGCGTTACGTCACATGGCGGTAAAGTGGGCGGGTCCCAAGAACGCCAAGAACGCAGAAGAAAGGAAGGAAGAGCAAGGGCAAGGGTCTATAAATCACACTGGGTTGTTTTGTCAGCGAATTCGCTACCACAGCTCCTCCAAAACCCAGTTGCTTTCCTTTTCCCTAGCCTTGTTATCGCTTTCGGTGAGAACAAAAGATCTCACTCCTAATTCCCAATTTCTCCTTTCGCCCAAACAGGTTCCCCTTATTTATGCACCGACTTCATTTCACTTTCATTCCGACTCCGCAAATCAATATTTCACGTAATAACCCGTGTGTCATGCCATTTCTATATCATTTCTCCATTGCTTAGGCTATATCACATTTGTCATTGTCTCACATATAGAAACAACTGTGTATCCTTGATGCCCACACACCATATTAATCTCGTCAATATATCGTTACAAACATTGCATGCTGAGATTATTATATTGTTACACTGTGACGAATTGTGTGATGAAAATATTGTGACAATTAATTTAAGTAGACCAGACTGAATTCAAAAATAATAAGTTTTTACCTGTGGTTAATTATGACAAGAAAATAATGTAAACGACCATTTTATATATATAACAGTATACTGTTAAACAATGGGTGAATTTGAATGAATGGATGAAAGAAATGAGTAGGTATACTATATGAGAGCCGTTGGGGGAATATCAAAATTGCTAAGATGGCAAGCGAATGACGAGTAATCTGTGGGATTTCAATTTGGTGGGGCGAGAGTATCAGCCAGGACTAAAATTGTCGTAAAAGGACCCAAGATGAACTGGAACGAGATGGAGCTTCATTTCCCCAAGGACGAATGTCCATCCAGAAGGATGAAATATTTAAACCCTCTGAGGCAAAGGATTGGGTTGTGCCATCAAGTCGATAAACTTTACATTATATCACTGTTATCAAATTAAATCTAACAGCATATTGCTTGCAACTCATCTATAATTGCCGTTCCTTTATCACAATTAACCACTATACACTCGATCCTATATAGAAACATTAGTCTTTCCTTATAAATGAAAGTGCATGTATTCTAATTTATAACTGCAAGATATTATCTAATCAAAATGTATAGGATAATGCCAAAAATAATCCCAACTGCTTTTAGTGGTGGTAATTGGAATCCAATTCTACCAAACCATACTACTTTTAAATAACTAATAACCTGCACTATTTATTGCATGATTTTAATTGTAGAATGGATTGATTTCATATTGCACCATGGTTTTCAAATCGTATTTTCCAAAAAAAATGTTAATAAAAAAGTTGGAATTGCATATTTATAGTTGTGCTATTTTATAAATGACAAAAAAAATCATTTTGCATTTGGACTCAGTTTCTTGTAAATTAAATTACGTTTTCTTTTTTATTGAATAACTATAAGCAATGGTTTGATACATTTATTCCTGACATTTATTCCTGGAAGAGATAACAAAGAATTGGGGTTTGTTAACGCCTATTTGGGAGGAGCCCAGCTTCCGATTGGCGATGGAAGAAGAACGGTTGCCATGGGAGTAGTTGGATGAGATGAGATCTGCGGGGAAGGAGGGGGAAAGGGGGAGACACAGTTGCCAGGGCGACTAATGTCAAGTTAACCGTTAACCAAAGCGCCTCAACACCGAGTACATTGTACAGCTAACGCCTTGACGGTGCTGACACCAAGGTTGAAATATGCCAATCAATTCCTTACATCTTACACTACTCTATATAAACTATTCTCAAAGTTCACTCATTTGTGAAAACAGTAAATTCAGGGAAATTTGAAGTCGAAATTACTATTTCATTCAAAGCCAAAAATATTAGTATACTGTACAACATGCAAATATGCGTGCATTAGCTTTAAAACTATAATTTTTCACATTCCTACACTAATTTCCAATTCATAGTCTAATATGGGTCCCTCATAGATTCATATATAAGCAAAAATCTATTTCATTCCTGATAATTAATTTCATTTCTGAAACCAGCTATATATGCAAATTAGGAAGCAGGTAGGCAGGTAGTTCAGTGGCTAGTTTAACAATGAATCGGGTGATGGGGCTTCGGGCCGCTAGTTACAATATAAAAAGAGACAAATTGTACATCCTTCAATGGGATATGTAGGAATTCTGTTGTCAGTCAATGCATTTTGCACCTACTAATTATGCAAACATTCTGCACTGCATAAATATGTAAATGTAGTATAATTACTAGCTGCATATCTGAAAACATTATTCCTTGCAGACTTCCCACACGCCTGCTGTATGTTGCTTTAATTAACGACCCCAAACATACTTATGTATGTTTTAATTCCTCCAAATAAAAAAATGTTTCTACGTTTCATTTGAACAAAGTAATATACTACATATGTTAAAGTGATTGTTCCAAATGCAACGTCCATAAATTTCTGACAGTTAATTTGTTCCAAATTTGTATTGGACGGCTGTGGATTTACCTTGCTGTACTGAATTCATAATTGTTTTTAGTTTACCTTCGGTGGAAGTTGCCGCCAAGAGATATCTTATACTAAGAAAATAAATGCATGTTAGTATAGTTCTCCTGTACGATTGTTGGTACAGTGCTGGTGTATATGTGCAGTGTAAGTGGTAGGGGCTATTACAGTTCTCTTCCTGTACCTCTCTTTTCGCCAAACACTTGAAATGCTCTTGGGTCACTCAAGCCCAGTTACGACTGTACGTGTAAACAACAGCGGCCCTTTTGAGCTCTCAAAAATAAGAATCACTTTATCTTTTACTCATACAGTTTACCACCTGAACAAAAATAAGTAATTATGTAAATTTTAGACACAAACAAATCCTAACGCTGCTGCAAGTAAGGTCTGAACACCATAAATTTAACACAATGATGTGTAGAAGAATGGTAAATAACATTCATAATACAGTTGTTAATGAAGGGACAATGCCTCATGAGGGTTTATTTTGATGAGTATAAAGTTATTATTAAGGGAGCGTCCATAAATTACATCATGTGAAAAACCTTCATTTTTGGCCCTTCCAATCATCTACCATCACTTATCGCTCAACTCCCCCCCTCCCCCCTAAATTACGCCATCTTTAAGAAATATAGCACCATCAGTAATTTTATAAAACAATCATTTTCTTGTGTTATCATTTATAAATACTGGTTTTAGCCATGCCGCTAAATCCGAAATGATATGAATGTTGCCATCACTTTTAACTTTGTCATTTTTGCTTGGCTTATCATCAATAACTTCCATGGCAAAAGGCAACAGTGAATATTGTGATATTATTTAAAATATTGGGGATGATATTTGAATTAAATAAATGGCAGAACTTTTCAGATGATGTCATCTTTTCTGAACTCCCCCTCCCCCCATAATCATGCATCTGTCATTTTGTTCCCCGTTGTATGACATATTTTATGTAATTGTGTCCAATTCCCATGTGTTTTCGTGTAATTTGAGCAAAAATGGTAGCAAATTAACACAAGGTAGACTAAAACAGTGGATGAATTAGCATTGCAGGCTTAAAAATTAGACCACACCGTGAATACACTGAATAGAAGACGTGTAAGTACTCAGCAGTGGCTCTACACCCTACAGTGATTTGAGTGTGCAGTGAATTGTTCAATTGCTGTGGCATGCAATAATTTGAATGGCGCACTCGTCTCGCTATAAACTAAGTAAACGGATAAATGCCGCCACTTTTCTCATTTAAGTCGCCGCACACGTCATGCACGTCACGGTGAGTCCACGCTTTTTACTGATTCTCTGACTCTTGGGCACTGTAAAGACAACGGCGGCCCACTTTGAGTCTTTGAAAAGCTAGCAAGAAGTGTGTTTGCTCCAAGCCCCCACCTTTTACGTGCACCGCCATGCAGCGAGCGACGCGAAACCAACCAAATAAACAAACAAAACCTTTTCTACACCATCAAGTGGCCCATGGAGACGAATAAAAGGCAAACTCCAATCAGAGGCAAACAGCAAAGACTCAGCTCACTCCACGCCACACCATAAAAACGAGCCAATGAAACGATATTGTGTTCACCACAGCTTCTGGAATCGCACAACCGTGCATTGTATACTACAGTTTCTCTTCTATATACCTGACATTAAAACCGACATTAAAAGCTCATGCTCCAATGAGCTATGCACAGGTGGTATGCTGCAGCAGTGATCCATTCATTTTAAAAGCAGCATCAATTTATGGTTATATAACCTTTTTGACATGTATAACTATATGTTATATATTGGACTTCAATGCACTGGGGGAAAATGTGCATTATAACCGTGATGCAATATTACATCCGAGGCCAACATATACATTGAACTCCAAATATTTGAACCAAAAATAATGCTGTTTTTATAGTTTGAAGTAATATATAGACATATCATATTTAAGAAAACAACTTTAATAATATCATCCAGCACCTTGAAGATGATTTGAGTTTAGAGTTTCAGGGGGCTACCTATCTCCAAAAGACTGAACATTGAATTAACACAGAGTATAAGCACACCCATCTTCATTATTACACAGTCTATTCTTTCTGTGCATCATATCCCTTCTCACAGTAAAACTTCCTTTCATATCAGCTCAAAGTGTGGCTACATTTCTCGGCTTGAGCTCAGGTAATAATGAGCTCTAGGCTTAAATCTGTCATTATATATCACATGACAGTAGTTTTAGAAAATTTCAAGCTTTTCATGAACCTTCAAATTGAGCATCATGTCGAGGCAAGACGTGCAATTTCGGAATAAAGAATAGTTTCTGTCTCATCCAAAAGGAGAAGTGAGAGAATGCTTGTCTACAAATATTTGCACACTACTAATTAAAGTAACTAAATCAGATGACATTAATTGCTATCACAAATCAATAAAACGTGGTTAATTGTGAAAAATGTAATAAGAATTTTATACAACAGTTCAAATAATTAACAAATTTTATCAAAATATTATAGTAACAGAATTGATGATTGGAGTGACCAATTATTTCAGAATATTTTCCACTACAAAATAATCTTTATGGATTTTACAGCAATATATGTGAGATAAGAAACTTTTCATTATTATAGTTTTTTTGTAGAAATGTATATTTTTGCTAATGTAATAATCTTTCAAAAAACATTATTATTAAATGAAGATTTAAACCAAAAACTATAAAATAAAGCAGGAGGTTCCCTGTATTGTAGAATATTTGACTGCATTAATCAAAGTACAATGTATATGTTACATTGGCAGTGATACCAAAATAAAGACTGAATGCATAACTGTAAGATACCAAATCGATCGACAGAGCAAAGCAAAACCAAGTCGCCATTGCACTCCATTTCAACATACATTGCCAAAAATCAATTCCCCAATATCTTAGCATATTCCAATTTGTATTCAGTATAACGATATCATTGTGAAAGGAGTCATCATCATACCTGATTTTCATATGTCAGGGATGCATGGTGGTCATTATGGATGGGTTTGCAGTCGAATGCGATTCATTCGCTGAGCGAAAGAGTCGAGCAGCCATTGAAGAACTAAATAATATTGGCATGGCGCACCACCCAACAGTTTCCTAAATCCCACATGCTATAGCTTGGCTGCAAAATGGCCGACGTCACGTGACTAGCTTTATTACTGTTGTAATTACCGGTAGATTACCGGCCGTGTAATGTCGTCGATGGGCGATGTCCTCAAGACTAATTACCTTTCGAAAGGTGATCATTTAGCACCTAAATGGAGAGTGTTCACCTCTTACTTTCCCAGTAGGAAGGGCCCTGTAGTGCCAATTCATTGTAAAAAAAAAGTCCAAAACAAACCTAAATTTGTCTGGGTATCCGGGGTATCCTCAACTGCATGTTTTGACAAAATATAAAAGTTTACAGTAATTTAACCCAGAATTATTTTCTAATTACTGACCCTTTGCAATTTTTGCCGGGTGAAGTGTTGCTTTGAAAATTGTCATACTTTCGAAAAGTAATACCAAATATCACAATAAAACTCGAGAATAAGCTTTGAAAACGATCAAAAATATGATAAAGTGCCACGATACTTCTCCTTTAAGAGTCATATCTTGCTTCCCTTTAAAGGACAAATTTGCATGTAAGAGATTGACCCATACAAATAATTGTATAGGCCCCACCTACTTATCAAGATGATGTAAAACTTTGTAGCCGCAACAACACACAAAAAACCCTTGCTGGGAAAAATGAATCAATCTTGTCAACGTACGTCACGAGCTCCTCTGACAACCACTGATTGTTTTTAAACGGACCAACACAACACATACACATACAAACACACAGCCAGCATCTTTCTTTGCATGTGCATTCATAGTGGTGTTGAGCTCAGTGGGATTCGGATTCATCTTTCTACAGCTAGTATACATGTCCTCCTGGTTTCTACAGCCAAAATGCACACAGCATCAACACCAAATTTCTGAGTTAGCTTCCAAAAACATTCTACTTTGGGTCATTCGCATACTACACTGGAAAAAGCCCAACAAGGGGTAAGTGAACAACAAGAGGTGACAAGGGAAAGTGTGGGTTTTGGTGACGAAAGACAAGCGTTCATCGGTGAATACTGAAGAAAAGAGAAGAGAGATTCGTCACGAAACAGTGAATAGCTGAACCAATGAATATCTAGGGGGGTCCAACAGGGCCCATTGGTTCAGTATGGGTAGTATACCATCACTTCCTTGCTTCTCATCCGTGAGTCTTTGGCGTTTTCTGCACCAGGGGTTTATGACCCTCCTCATTCGTCTTCATCAAGTCGGTCGCCTGTGCTGTCATGGGGGTCCTTTTGTGCCCAAAGTCCCCCGACAGCACCAACGGGGCGTGCATCTGGACATTGGATCACACCCCGTATGCCATTCGGGTACCATTGGGTGTCAGTGCAAAGCCTGCATCATGCTCACCTACTAAAACGACGACAGCGAAGAGAGTAGTAGGTGGACGAATTCGAGTTGCTTGAGTGGCATGCAGGGGGTCAAGCGATTATCGATCGAATCTTGCTTAACTATGGCTCCTTCTTCTCTTATCTGGACAGCAAAGTCACTTGTTTCACGCGTGCGTGGGAACTCCTTTTTTGCCATGTGGGGGGTAGGCAAGGTAAATGGGCTGTTCCTAGGACCTCATTAACCGTGTAAATGTTCAAGGCAGTGATCACAAGTGTGGCAAAAGCCTGTTATTGCTTTACACAATCTTAGTATTTGTCATGCAGCACCAATGTATATGGTATACCAGCTTCCCTGCAGAGTAAACATAACCACCTAATCCACGTTTTCCAACATTTTGCACATGACAATTATGAGTTACACATGAATTAGTTACCTCTTTGTGACACAGTAAACAATGAAACTACCAAAAAGGATCGTTAATATTTTTGATGTATAGTTTGTCAACTATGTAAGGATGATTAGATGAAACATTTTAACGAACCAAAGACAAATTTCAGTTTGATAAATATTTATAATCCTTGAGGTTAACAGAATACATTGTTAGGATTAATACTGTATACAAATTCAGCATGATTGAAGAGTGAGATAACATTCAAGATAAGTGAGATGTCTGAAGTGAAGCTAATCAGACGTTTGAGAAATTGTTATCCAGTCAAACGCATGTCTACTTTCATATGTACCACCTTGATAACATAATCTATAGAATTAACGTATCAGTATATGAACAATTATACACTAATTTTTCTTAAAATCCTCGAGAGTTGGTTAAATTAGTTTAAAAATGTTTCATTGCACTGTGTTACAATGTTTATTTACGCTTATGACCTCACAATTATGTAAGTTTATATGCATTTGCTCTTAAATTATATAGCTATAAGAAAATAAATTGTTGAAACCAACCATAATTTCAGGGCTCAAAGTTGTCCTGAAATTCCTGAAAAACTAAACTATGTCCTGAAATGTCCTTATAAATTTTGAATATTGTCCTGATTGTCCTGAAATCCTGGAGTCTTGTATGAATATTACGCTATTATTTACTAATTTTCTGTTAATATTTAATTTTGCCGTGGCTTTCATGCGAATTTAGTTGTGGAAGTTTCATTTGCCTTGATTTAAATTACA
>JAQFZQ010001924.1:0-16487 GCA_034696005.1 Glomeris marginata
TGACGTTACCATTCCTTTGCAGCGAAAACAGCGCTTGGCGCTACCTAACCTAACCTATTTTTATATACCTTGGATCATTCTGTGTTCCCGTATTCCGAGCACAGAGTGTGAAGATCTCGGTGGTATAGTTGCGCGTTTGCGGTGGGAAAACGAGCCATCCAGGTAAACATACTTACCAATTCGCTGCATGTCCAATTAATTTTGAAAATATTTCATTAGATATTATTGGGAATTAAGCGAAGTTTGAGTGTCAGTTGCATGTTTTGTTTTCTTTAGAGCGCGTTGCTTAGTTACGGTTGGATGAACTCTGATCTCCGCGATAGTATAAAATCTAATATTAAAAAAAAAATGATTTATATGAGAAATCTGTGTTTAGAATAAACGGAGGATTACACCCATTAAATTGATGTCAGTTGCAGAGGTATTTAAATAGTAGTAAAGGAAGTACTAGACAAAAATTGTGGAAACTTTTGAATCTTTAGTCTTTAGAGTCTTGCAGGGAAACTAACGTCTTAAAGGGAAACTAACATAAACTAGGGAAAATATGTAAAATTTTCAGTAAACGTGGATGAGCTAATCTGGAAAAGTAAAACAAAATTATGAATAGTAAAATAAATATTTCAATTGTTATTTGTGTATAAAACTTGGAAATGTCTGTGAACTTTTGCAAATTTCTTTTATAAAATAAGTTATAATTTTCAACACATTAATTTTTTTAAATAACTGCTGTGACTATGACAATAAAAATTGGTTACAAATGTTGAAAATAGCTGCATTTTACATATTTGCAAATTTTGAAACAAAAGTCGCAGTGAAAATAATGAAATTTACAGCAATTTTGCTATGCTTGTATCTCTTGTATTTTCTATTCAATGATAAATGAATAATAACCCACTTTAATGTTTGGTAATTCTGCGAATACATATCTTTAGAGCATGAAATATGGCAGAGCGTACCGTTATTGATCATTAATTTATAGGACTTTCATATTCTGTATGTATATCCAATTCATATAAACCGCTGATTAAATTATATGATTTGGGATAGAATAATTCATTAGTAATATCTACTATATCTAATATAATGCGCTCCATTTCTACCTATTCGGGTGACAGCAGTGAAAATTACCTTAATTAAATCGTGGTTAATTTGGATAATTTTAACATTTAGATGAAGTCCTTGCTAGCACTCTTGTTATTAGTGTACTATGTAAATGCATGTGTACACGTTATATATTTCTGCAACACCAGATGCTTTTTACATGCTGGAAAACATGAAAAGCATGAAATTACCATGTGCATATATACACTTGGAAGTGTGTGCTGTTTTATTTCCTCCACGGCAAACTTGATATAGTATTTATTTACAAACGAGCATGAAATTTATTTTAGCAACGAGTGATGTTGACCAGTTAGTGCTAAAAGATCTATTTTCGACCGCACATTTTTAAGCATTGATAGATTTAGAGCTACATTTTCTATAAATATGGTTTTCTACATGAAACATAGCCTATACAAATATATTTTTGACATATGTATTTAATATATAATATACAGCTTTATATTTTGACAAACTGGTAGTTACATCTGTTTTCAGCGAGCTTCAACCATTGCTTCAAATTACTGTTGCTGTTCCCTCAGGAATTTCGCAATATCCGAGTTTGTTATAAATGAAACCAAGTGTGGAATTCAGTGTTATTTGGTTATTTCGTCATTATTCTTTCCCTGGATGGCTGCATGTATATTGCTTGAATAAAAGTGTTTCAATTTGCAATAAAAACCTACAAATGTCATTGAATGTGGCTCATATTGGCCAAAAACTTCTGAATTTATTTAAAAAAGTCTTATGCACAGGGAAAGATCACTTACTTTTTAAATAAAAACACTGGGAACTTTATTGTAATATGCAAAGGAAAGTCGCTGAAAAAGTTGTATATTCTATTACATACTGTGTTTTGCGTTTCTTGCAATATACATATATGCAATATATGTTATGTCCTGCATGTAAAGTAGCATGTAAGGTTTTTTGTTTTACAAAGATTGGATAACGGAGGTGAAATGCAATTTCAGGGATGAAGCAAAGAGTGGGACACATGAAAATGGCTCTTAAAGTTGGTCTTCACTACTACCTAAATGAAAAAAGCTACTTCACTTATGCATCCCTTATCACCCTTGCAGTCATCTTATGCCTTCCAGGTAGGACTTGTATTGTTTACATGTAAACCTTCTTCCCCCTTTAAAACGTACTAAAGACAACTTATACTTTTAAAAAAAGTATAGTTAAAGCTGAGCATGACCATGCAATTCACAGCTGTATTTTAATTACATTTGGGATTTTAACGCCTGAATTACTTGAAAAAACAAAGTTATCCGCATGGATTTATGCAAATTCGAAAATTTCAGCAGCTGTGACCTGTAATTTAGGTGGATTTATGATGTTGAGGTTTCAGACGTTTTATTTATGCACATGTTACAATGCTAAGTTGAGTTTCAAGTCTCGTTTTTTAAGGAACCAATGCAATCAGACATAATTTATATGCACTTGGAAATTAATGACGTCACATGGCAGTAACTAATAATTAATGTTATGTAATGAATTTAATTTATATATACGCAAAAGCAAGGATTAACTATACCTATTTGCAACCATGATGAATAATAAGGGAATATGACATTTGACTCGGTAACGCCCTCTAGTGGAAGCCAATGCAGCATGCATAACATTAAAAAGCAAGCAACATTTTTTAATATAAAACATAATCTCACCTAATCTATATAATAAGAGTTTATATGAAACTACCCCATTTACTTGGATTAAGTTTCAAAATATATGTGGTAACATACAGTGTTACTGGGTTGAGTTTTTCCTTTTGTGACATAATAACATCACACATTTTTATATGGAATTGTTTATTGTGTTGGGTAGGTGTACATATTTATATATGTATGTGTTTGGTGCAGAAATCAATAAGTCCTCGTCAAATGAACCCAGCACTGTCACAATTTTTTTATAGCCAGCTGTCTAGTGAATATTGCATGGTATATGTTTATTTTCAGGTGGTCTTCGTTTCTAAAAAAATACATGGAAACGAGTGTTGAGATATGAAAGAGAAAATGTCAACCCCCAGTATTTGAGGTGGTGTATCACGAGGGAGTCACTAAATAATGTGAAGGAGTTAGAAAATTGTCCAGAAAAAGTAATGGGACTTGAGAAAATGTCAAGGAATAGTTAATGAATTCCAGAATAATTCAATAGGTCATGGAGTCAAACATTAAATACTCTGTTTTAAAAGCAATTTAGGAAATTGCATGTGGAAGTTTCATACTTTCTGCTTTCTCATATACATTATCGATTTATTCACTTTCCCCATAACTTTGAAATGTCCAAATGTCAATAAGCTTTGCCCATGTTCCAGCTGTTGCCAGCAGTTGCTACACCACATTTCCAAATGTAATAACTAGGGAACAATGAATGGCAGCCAAATTCTCCTCTCCAAATCTTGATAATACAGATATCAAAATTTATGTTCGGATAACAAAATGACTTGGATTGCAATTGCATATATCATAAAGTATAGAAGTCTTTTACATTTAGAATTCTTGCTGCAACAATTCCCATATGGGAGTTGAGAGATTGAATTATTCCCAGCTAGGGAAATAAATTATGTGCTATTGATCTATGGGTTATGTGGAACCAAGGTGGAACACACACATGGGAAATTCTATTTCATCTTGGAATCAAGGGAAATCTGTATGGAAATGTATGGAAACAGTCAGGGAACTTAATGTAGATGCAGTAAATATATTTTACAATATTCTTGGTGAAAAAGATTGGTAAAAATAAATGTCATTTAAATAGTAACAGATTTAGAAATAAAGGATAGATTCCCATGTTATTGGAACATTTCTTTGCCCCAAATTATGTTACTATTTGTAATATGTGCATGGCATGTGCTGTGACAAGAATGCATGAGGAGTGTAAAGAAGGATTTTTCAGATGTGATCAGTGTTACTTGTTGTGACAGTTGCAGGAGCACTGGACTGTTTCAAGTGTGTGTCAACAGGAGGTGACAACCCTGCTTGTGATGACCCCTTTCATAACAATTACACTTTTGACATTTTGGAGTCACCTTGTATGGGTGGAAGAAAGGACCGAAATGGACTTTTTCCTGCCACATCTTGTCTCAAACTGTCAGGAGTATATGGTGAATAATACTTACTACCTTCCTTATGTCATAAAGCACAATTTTGCACTTAGGCACATATACACTATACATATTTTATACTCTTATGTATTCACATCTGGCCTTTATCATGATAGATTTTATCCAAAATGTTTCTCGCATCAGATGCTAGGTGGCGCACTAAACAATGCTGTTGATTAGGAATGTAAGGTTGTTAATTAACAGCGGTTTTGTGGGGTTTTGTGCAGTGAACAAGAATATGAAAATGAGGTGTTTTTTCTCTTTGGCACTGAGGAATATTTTTGGGTATTTATTTCAGGGATTTCAGTCACGTATTTGCTCCAACTCGAAAGAGATCCGGTTTGCAATAAATTAAAATAAATACGTACTTAAATAGTAAATTCACTGCACAGCTGTTAGTATGTATACCTTATAGTATACGTGATGTGTTTATAAATGTTATACCCTTTAAATATTTATCAATAATCGGTAATGTGAACATTAAGTCATGTGGCACAAATATAACATTTTGATTTTAATCAAAAAAAGAATCAGCATTAACTGGGTTTAGTTATTTATATGTCAGCATGTGAAATATACTGTGGTGTATATCAGTAAATTTCCGATTAAACTAGTCTCACGGCACGGATCAATATGTTATTTCGTGCTTTTTTTATTATATTTCCCACATTTAATAGGATTTAGAACGAGCATGTTCCTCCGTATAAAATCCGATTTCATTTTCTTGACGGAGATTTCCTCTGGGCAATGTAATCTCCCACATCAAAAGGACATTCTTAACTTTACGTCTTTATTGCTAGATTAACGATAAAACGAATAGGTCCTACTCAGAATTTGGAGAGTTACATTATTCAAGTGGTGCTCATGAGAAACTTCCCATATAACTTTTCTTTTAATGCACCTATACTTATAATTACAATGATAAAGAAGCCATTTTCCTTCAAACAGGAGATGGAATAAATGTTCATACATAGTTCCAAAAGTGACCACCTGGGGTTGATACTGTGCATCAGTTTTGGCTCGGTTTTGGTTTATTGCAGATCATCCTGGCCAGTTCTGAAAGTAAAACTCCTTTATGTTCTTTTATATGGGATATGAAGCCAAAGTGCCATTTGAAGCAGTTATAATTGCTGATGAACCCATCAAACCATATGATGATATTCCTGTTAATTGGAGCATATAGGGAATACAAATATTTGTGTTAAATTGGCTTCATTAAATAATGCATAACATGGTTCAAAACAAATTTAAATTCGGAAATATCCAGGTTAAAAAATCGATGACTGACTTTAATCCTTCCTAATTATTCCAGAAATTGTCATTTAATTACCTGTGCTGATTTAATAAGTGCTGAGTAAATTGAATGAAAGTGCAGGAAGTTTCATGGGAATTCAAATCGTAAATCCAGTACATAATAAATCTGTTTATCGATTATTGTAATGAGCATTAAAGTTAGGAGCACTGTTAAAGATTATGGCACATGTACTGTAGGTGTCTTACTTATTAAGTGCATTTTTAATCGGACTGAAGCCTTGAATGAAAATATTACCTAGGGTACTAGAAATCCAAAATGCCTTTCCTAAAATAAAAAAAAAATACCTTTAAAATGTAATCAATAGAATGTATATCCAAACATAACAAGTTGACATTAAACAATGTTGGGCGTCGACACCAGTTAAATTAATGTAAATAACTTAGTGAATTAATAATAACTATGCAAACAAAAAGCACAAGGATTTATTGCACAATTCAGATAACATATGTAATGTTTGTTGTGTGAATGAATGCAGTGGAAGGGGAGATGAAGGGCCTGACGATGGTTGTTCGAGGTTGTGGACTGGACAGTGGCACCCTCAACGTGGACACTGAGATAGTGAGGATGAGCCATTGTGGTGGCTTTACTTTCAATACCATCAATGTTCGTGGATGTGTCCAGAGCTGCACAATAGATGCATGTAACTCGGCACTTGTGCCAAAGTACCCCACCAGTGCGATGCTGATGGCCTCAATGGCTCTGTTGGCATCTACTTTGCATATTTACTCATTCCAGCCTTGAAAGATGCTAAACAGCTGGTGAGATTTTTCAACACCAGACAGCTGAAGAGGAGAGAGGGAGTTAAAGGAACACCTGGAATATAAGGTTGCTAGGCAACTAATGACAACATTGGCACAAATTATTGTCCATCTGGGTTTGCGATGTCCAGCAGATTGCCTTTTCTGGAAATTGTTATAATATATAACACTGTTGGGTGAAATAGTGAAGGGGTCACTACTAAAAAAAGATATATCTTAATTGACGTTATTTTTTGCTTATAGGTAGATTATTTATAAGGAAATAGATGTTGATGTATTGCTGTTTTATTTTTTTTAGAGTGATGGATGAAGGGATCTGGGGAATATAATGGTGTTAACGGTGGGAATGGGTGGTGAATTATCGATCTGTTGAGTAGGAGAAAGTGTTTGCCCGAGGGGTGGTGTATGGAAAGACTAAAAATTGCTTTTGTTATGGAAATTGTGTAGTTTTTTTAGTGTGCCAGTGATTATGTCCAAAATTTCCAGGTTACTCTATGGCGTAAACCACTGAAATATTAATGAAGGCAATCTCCTATACTCTCATTATACAACATGGTGTTCATTTGCATGATTTTGAATATGAAGTCTGAAATGCAGATTAATTTACACATTCTGAAAGGAAACTTGATGATATATTGCTATCGTAAATTACGTATACGATGATATATACACATTTTTATTAAAAAAGCTTTGCAAATATCATTTTAGATGAAATATGAGCCATGTAAAAAATACAATTTCATAACAGGATATGAAATATGTCATGGAGCCCTGTCATGGAACATCCATTGATGACGTCACATTTTGGATTGTTAGTTGTGAATATAAGTGGATAATTAAGCTACTCATTTATCTTCAAAACTAACATAATAATTTTTAAACATAGGTATACTCGAATAAAAAGGTATTTTAGGTAGTCCACTGTAGATAGACTCAGGTTTCATGTAGAGGATTTAATACTAATTAAGCTGTGTATACATACAGATAGATGCTAATCATAAAGGTTAATTGAAAGCATTGATAAGGGAAACTTTTCAAAGACAGCCATTGAAGTTTTATTTAGTAAATTCAATTAGGTCATTAAGTGCATTGTCCCATACAAATTCATTGGCTCCCATTCCAAACTTGTATGTATTGTACCTATATTTATTTTATATAACAATCTAAATGCGCATAAATCCGTATAATAATTTATATAGCTGGATGACGAGCATGATATCATATGACCTAGCGCAATCGCCATATGCATTTGAGCAGCAATTCATATATTTATGACTTCACCACGATATTTCACGACCTCCATCTGAATTACACGTACACGTTCTACTGCCTGTATATAGTCCAATGATTTTTTTTGTGTGTGGATCGATATTTTTTGGCACATGTGCATATAACATAAACGTAGAAGGAAAAGAGAAACTCGCTCTTGAGTGCTGCCCAAGAGTGTCAAATGTCAATGGCCGCCATGTTTGTTGTACGTGTATGGTATAGATTCAAACAATTGGGCTTGTTTGAACAAGTGAAACAACCTCATGGGCGTCGATAGATCAATATTATTAGTCCTATACGTGAACCAACTCAAAGATTGTGTGTTGAAACTCTGCCAAATGTTACGTTTTCAACAAGAGTTGCATAAGAAAAACATAAATAGGCTTATTTGGAATATCTAGATAGGTTTGCTTGCATGTACAATGGACTTGTATAGCTGTTGGTTTAATTATAATATATGATTAGTTTTCGTAATTTACCTTGATTTTGTCTAAAATATGCTTAGTTTTCACATTTGATTCTATACATATGTAAGATTTGCAACAATGAGGTACCTAATCAATTTCTTTTTTCAATAAATGATGGATATATATATATATATATAGTTGATTAAAATATATGAATTTGCAATTAAAGTTTCAAAGATTGTGAAAGGAAAATATGGAAGTGATTTCAATCAATTATAGACAGTACCAGGTGTATGTAATAACTTTGTGTGAACTTCAAATAACTTCTGCTATTTTTAGTCAGTAAATTTACTAACATTTGAACATACTAGCAGGAGAAATATAAGGCAATTTCAAAATGCATATAGCAGTATATAGCAACACAAATATAAGATACCATCTTGAATTAGCTTTCATAGCCACGTGCAGAAGAATGTAATGTATGTATTTTGACACAATTCAGCAGTCAGGATAAAGGGTGGTACCTCTAGTAGTAATGTTGCGGAATAAATAAATTTTCATCTCTTGGGATGTAGATTGAGGTGTGGTAGACAACAGCACGCACCATTATTTTTCCACAGCAAACTTCACATAAAGGTGCATGGTGGTTATACTATATGTGCAGTACAGTACAATCCCACAGGAATAACTAAATTAAGTTAGATCAGACTAATAATTTTTGACTGCTGGAATGGTTAAGCTACATTACATGAAAGTAATTCCAGAATAATTGTAGTTTTACTTGGCTTTATTCCAATTTGAGAGATTAACAAAGATTAATAACGCAATATGTAATTCGGAATTTCTGACAAAAATAAAGCACAATGGCTGCTTTCAATATGCACACCAAAATCCAAACACAGTTATGTACGTTACTGATTTTACCCAAACCACATGACAGGAAATGCCATTAGATTTAAAAATAAAACATCTGTTTTCAATTTAGACCTGTATAACCTGTCACTTTTGCTTATCACAACTATTTCAGATAACGTTTGCATAGATTTGGTGGCTTATCATTGCTATTAAAAACTGAAAATGTTAGCTACTTCTTAGTAGTTCTCTTTAAAAAAAAGGGTAGATAAAACTTAATTTGCCCTTTAATGTTAGACGCATTCACTGAAACTATGAAAAAGCTTGGTATAATTAAAGCTGCATTTCTATATTGAACATTCCAAGATGGAGTTTCCCATTAGCTATACGTTTTTTTTGTACGTCATTTATGTTATGACCACGCAGCCAAGAACCGGAAACTTCGCATTTGCCGTAATAGCAGTACTTTCCCACATACTGGTAAGCATTTTGGCAGGAAATTTTGGTTTCTTGTACTGTACTTTCCACATTTTTATCTTCGTCATGCATCATAATCCTCCGTGGGCATGCCTTTAGTTTTTATTCTGGCACGATCACCACGCGAGAGTGATGATATCGTGAACGTCACCCGACAGCCATTCTCCTGCGGGCTCTTTGCAATCGATGTGAGCCAAATAGGCAATATAAACACGGCATTCTCAATAGGCAGATAACCGCGACTCATGTCCTGCATTACAACCTATATCTGTTTGCGCGAAGCACCGCGTGTCTGCATACCACAAAATCTCTGCCAACAGACACGAAAGAACGATTCCACCAAAAGTATTCCACCTAAATATTATATTCTTATAATACAGCTATGACATTCAACAAACTCTGTTCACTGTGATATATTAATTACCATATACAGCATTATACGATATGGAATTGTATTGCCCACGTCAATCATTTCTTGTCCGAATGCAAATTATAAATCACAGGAAGACAACACTTTCTTAATAAATGTACATCCAGGAACTACTACAATACTATTATCTCGATATACACCTTCCTTTTTGTCTGGTCCAATTTAAATCACCACCCCAAGTGAAAAATAAGGAATAAGTTATTGTGCCGCTCGACTGTCACGAGGATAGAATTCTGCCAAAGTGCTTGCAGGAATTCGCTTCAACATCTCTTTGGGGAAAATTCGAAGCAGTTGCCACCCGATGTCCAGGGATTCGAAAACCGTACGGTTCTCGTAATTTCCTGGAAACACGTAATCATTGACCGTGAGCTAACACGTAGTTGTACGGGTAACAAAGAGGTCTAGAAGTACCTTGAGCAATGAAATTCTTCTCGAACTTGCTAAGGAATTCCAGATAGAGCAAATCATCAGGAGTGAGAGCTTCTTCACCAACCACTGCTTTCATAGCCTGCACGTCTTTTCCAATGGCGTAGCATGCGTACTGTAAATTATAGAAAACATGCAATTTAATATCATTCATTTTGAAACGGAAAATAAATAAGTATATTATAACAAAGACAAAACCCTACCAATTGATTAGACACATCAGCGTGATCTTTTCTGGTCATTCCTTCACCAATAGCAGACTTCATAAGACGAGACAGCGATGGTAGCACGTTGATTGGAGGATAAATCTAGGATTTATAACATTCAATTGGATTAGTTCTGTAAAGTTCTGTCCATCCTGGCTGATGGAAGTTACATTTAAACATAGCTAGGACCATGTTAGATCCAAATGTCTTACTTGTCTGTTATGTAGCTGCCGGTCAACATAAATCTGTCCTTCAGTAATGTATCCAGTCAAATCAGGAATTGGATGTGTGATATCTGAAAGGATGCGACAAATGTTAGCAACGCATGATTTCAAAATTACTTAAAATTACTAATATTGCTGACCATCGTTAGGCATGGTCAAGATGGGGATCTGAGTGATTGAACCGTTTCTTCCTTCAACTCGGCCAGCTCTTTCATAAATTGTTGCCAAATCAGTGTACATGTAACCTGGGAACCCACGTCTGCCGGGTACTTCTTCACGAGCCGCTGAAACCTATATAGCAATATTACAGATATATATAAAACATTTGACTGGTTGGAATCAAATTAATGCTATCGTGCTACCTCTCGAAGGGCCTCAGCGTAAGAACTCATATCTGTCAATATGACCAACACGTGTTTCTCGCATTGATACGCCAAGAATTCGGCCGTTGTTAGGGCCAAACGTGGTGTAATAATACGTTCAATGCTGTTTAAATAAAAAGGAGAAGACAATTTAGTATGTTCTCAATATACTTGACCTTGTTTTAATACAGTAGGGTATTACGTGGGATCGTTTGCAAGATTCAAGAATAGACACACGTTCTCCATAGAACCGTTCTCCTCGAAATCTTGCTTGAAGAAACGAGCAGTTTCCATGTTAACCTGGAAACATGTTTAATATGTTATAAAGCATTCAGATTAATCCCGCAGTGAAAAGGAAAACTTGTTTGTACACTGCACACTTACACCCATGGCTGCGAACACAATGGCAAAGTTGTCATCGTGGTCATCCAGCACGCTTTTCCCTGGAATTCTTACAAGACCACCTTGTCTGCAAATTTGTGCTGCAATCTGAAATAATTTCACAGTTAAAACCTCCAATTCTAAGTGTTTGCCGTAGTTACTATTCGTTCTTACTTCATTGTGCGGTAAACCAGCAGCCGAGAAGATTGGGATTTTTTGGCCGCGAGCAATACTGTTCATCACATCTATGGCCGATATTCCGGTTTGGATCATCTCCTCAGGGTAAATACGAGACCAGGGGTTAATGGGTTGTCCTGGTGGAACATAACACAGCATTAAAACAATACAATTTATTCAATAGCATTAAATCCAACCTTGGATGTCCAAGAAATCTTCTGCCAGTACAGCGGGTCCTTTGTCGATCGGTTTACCGGATCCGTTGAAAACACGTCCTGCGGAAGCAAGTATGTGATTAGTTAGAAGTTCTTAAAAAGTATTTGATTATACATTTAAAATGCTTGCTGTATTTCATTCATACCCAACATGTCTTCCGAGACTGGCATCTTCAAGATATCACCGGTGAATTCACAAACTGTATTTTTGGCATCGATTCCAGATGTGCCTTCAAACACCTGTACCACTGCTTTGGAGCCACTAACTTCCAACACCTGCCCACTGCGAAGTGTTCCATCAGCCAGCCGCAGTTGAACAATTTCAGCAAACTTTGGAAACTGCAAGAGAAAATAGGGTAAACATGTATTTTGCTATTTTACCTTATTAATATGCACAAAGTCAAATAATATACTATGATAACATTTTTAATTTATTTATAGTATGAATTAAATAATACAGTACAGAATGCAAAAACTAATCAGTTTTATACCTTGACATCATCCAAGATGACCAGAGGGCCATTGACACCCGAAACAGTCTTGTAAGCTGCAAAAAGAAAGCGAAAATAATCTATCAGTACAGATTTTAAAGTTTGAAGTCCTGGCTGATGTGCTTATCGGTTTGTGACGTCACAGCCAGGACTAGTAACATGTGCTTGAGGGTTATTACCCAATATATAGATACAGTGCAGATTACATGGACCGACATGGACTTTTATCCTGTTATATATTGGTCCAAATTGCGGGCAACGCCCTTTTATCTAATTAGTTATGAGTTATTGTTTTCAAGTTAATTTCATTGGAATATATGGAATTTTTGCATATATATTTTTCTAGAACATTAGCATATCAATTTGAAGTTTCTCAAATTCCTTCATAATTTATGCAGTTATTCTGTAAATATTTAAATAATATCATAATATACACAATTCTGATGGATTTTTTGAATATAGTTCTCACTTTAGATGCTAGATGGCGCACCAAAAAACGCTGTGGTTCAAATCATTAAACGACAGCGTGATTGCGTTGCGCCATCTGGTGTTAGGAGTGAGCAATTTTTAATTTTAGTGTTTTTAGTTTTTAGGCAAACATTGCGCCATACACGGATGCACGGATGAAAGGCATGACCAAGGGGAAAAGGGAAATGTTTGCATATAAAAAAGTGAATAATATTTTAACATGTATCGAGGAAAAAGACCAGTTAAGCCAGTATGAACCGGTTTCAAGTTCTCAATCCAGTGTTGATTTTTTTCGCCGTTTTTATTTTATTTGTTCGCGTAGATTTTGGACAACGTCCAAGTCGACACTAATTAAATCAGAATTAAAACCGCCGATATTTTACAATCGTATTGGAGTGCATGTGTGATTGCGAAACAGCAATGTGGAATCTTGGTGCGATCCTCACAAGTAATTAAAGCTGATAAAGGGGGAGGGGCATGCGATTGCGGAGATAGGCCTTAATTTTTTCCTTCACAAATTCGGCAAGAATAGTGCAAAATTTAACAAGAAATATAACGTGCTTTAACTTTTATTTTCATATGTTTTCACAAGATTATGATTCTGCGGTTAATTGTTGGCTATGTTGGCCCATGTCTATGGTTGGCCATTTATATTCTGTTCTGCAATGCAGCGGATTGCGCAAAAAAACGCAGACGATAAAATCTAGCAAATATAGGATAAATCTATGAATGACTTACTTAGCCTGGGTTGGGTTATGTAGTCTCTTATAACAGCCAAAGCATGCTCTTTGTGCGCTGAAGTCATTTTGTCCAAGAAACACCAACCGACGACGATTCAACTTCAACGGGGCGAGTGCTGTAATAATACAAGTTGACGTCGACAGGTGGCGCTGGCGAGCATTACAAAATATTACAAAAAAGCCACTCCCCACTGCTAAGGTTCATTACCGCGTAGCCAGGCAGCCATGTTTTCCCTTGCAATCGTCCTGTGAAAATTTCACTAACTTTAAAAAAATATATAGGGAAAACATTATACTTTTGTTTATAAATATTTAATTTGACATTGCAGCCAAAGACGTGGGGATTTTCCCAAAGGGTTTTGAGTGCCACGTGACGACACGTCGACTATAAACAAAAGGGGTGCGCAGCCCGGAGCGGTTTCATTCTCACTTCCGGTTTCGGTCGTGTTCACTTCGATCGAGTGGAAAGTCTGTAACCGCGCGTTCGCACCGATGTTAATTACTCGGATAATTCGTAGTTATCTGTCGAAATCGTAATCTACGCATCTAAAAAACACAACATGGCTGGTTATAAAGCGAAATTGTTATGCGTGTTGGATGTTGTTCTTCGCGTTCCGCCAGTTTTCGGCATGGATGCCATCCTGAACGCTGGATCGCAGCGAGTTGCTGGAGAAGTAATCGAACACATCGATAGTAACGACGACATGATTTTTCTTTGGAGCGATTGGAACACGCATTCATTGGCATTCTTCTTTGTCAGAGTGATTGGTATTTATCTTGGTATTCCTTCATTTGTATTTACATTAATATCCAGAATGACAGTTTCGAATTTTATTTTGCAGGTTTCGTTGCGGCGTTTATTGTTTTTCTGCTACCATGGCCACATTTGTTGTTAGTTTATCGATGGCTGACTTCTGTTGCATCAATTTTGGGATCTTATTGGGTACATGCTGTTTTCGTACGTCATCAAACACAGGTATACATTATAATAACGATGAATTTAACATTTGTAGTTTTCATTAAAATTGGCAAACTTGACAATCATAAAATTACCTTGCACGGCTATGTAAGTGTTTAATTTATTGCTCATATGAGGACATAGTAACCAGGATTGTGAGTAACGTCAACAGGAAACGGTGACTATAATATTTTGTGTCACATATGGCATATGTACTACCTGTTTCATTTGGGTCATGTAGTTGATGTTTCTGGAATTTAAAACAATGATGGCCATCTGTCAACTCCTTGCTGCACAGAAAAATGTCCGAAAGAAATGGTTATCATGCACGAACCATACAAAAACTTTTAATTGTCTTTATTTTGCACTTGGTATTGTCAAGAGTATTGTACATTAATTAAAATGTAAGTAATTCAACAAATGCCACTGTGCTTAAGAAGTGTGACAATATAAAATTGCAAGAACATACAAATTATATTGATAAATTGCTTTTATTTTGCAGATACAAGGTGCAAGGGACCGATTGCACAACTTTGCTCTGCACTTCACTATACAGTGTGTGTTTGCAACCGCATTCTGCTTCACATACATAGGTCCAAGAGGACCATACGCTAGACGGTTAGCCGTACTGGCCATCGTGTCTCCCGCGGTGTCCGGTATGATCCAGGACACGTACCATGTTGCGCGTTACGTGCCCCTCGCATCAACCCTGGTTTGCCTGTTGTACGTAATGCTGGGTGTGCTGACGTACGCAAAGGTCATCTACTACTTTGCAAGATTGGCAGTTGGTGCTGGCCGATACGTGATGCAACATTACGGGGTGCATGTGCTCCTCGAGAACGAGTGGATCAGACTTCACGTGCCGCACGTGCTCAGGGTTTTCTGGCTGACCAGATGCACCGAGCAAGTGGTCTTCTGGATGGGTTCAAGGGCTTCTGGATACACGGGGGGATTGCAAGAGGTTTTGGAAATGACCGGTGAGGAAGCATTGGTGGCCACTAAAAGTCTCCTAGTGCAAGGCTCGGACACTATCGTCGCGGTCTTCGGCATGACCAGCGTGGTGGCTTCTGGAGCACATCATCTTGGTGTGGCCGTGCAACGATTCCTAATGACCGAGGTATACTGCTAGGTGTATTGTGCATAGTAGGTACTTGCTACGTGGCACGCATGCAGGAGGATTGTTTTAATTCTGATGCACCCTGATGCATATATTAATGCATAATATAGTATGTTGCTCACAAAACCTACTTTCGTTTTCTGAGCATTTATTAAAGTAAAAGTAAATGCTATTTACTGGAAACTTCCTAGTTTAAATGTTTTGCATGCATTGTTGTGCAGCTGTAGTGTGAAAGTGTAAGATATTGTATAAAAAGCTACTCCACCCTAGATGGGAATACGCAACAAAAACTAGACTATGTTTTTGAGTCAGGTTAAGATATAACAATATTGCTTATTGTTAGCAGCATTGCAATTTTCTGTTTATAAGTAAATGTTAGTGGTTGAAATGGAAATTATTTTTGTTGTCATTACAGGACGAAGAGGAGCACAGCTTCGGCACCGTGTCCGCCATCCTCTTCTTGATTCTCGCCTTGCAGACAGGGCTGACGTCACTGCCAAGGGAAAAGAGATTCATTCGACTTTATCGAAATTTCTGTTTGCTGTTCACTGCCATCCTACATTTCGTCCATAACATCGTTGACCCGCTGCTCATGTCTCTCGGGGCCTCGCGAAACCGCTCGCTCCAGAGACACGGCAGGGCGCTTGCGGCAGCCACTTTCCTTCTCGCGTTCCCATCGTGGTTCCTCGTCTACCTGTGGTCTTCTCATCAGGTGAACACCTGGCTGCTTGCTGTATCGGCGTTCTGCGTGGAGGTTGTGGTCAAAGTGATCATCTCGCTGCTCATATACGGTCTGTTCCTGCTGGACGCGCGCCGCAACGCCTTTTGGGAACAGCTTGACGACTACATTTACTATATTAAAGTGAGTGGATGGTTATATCATGACGACAATCTTTAATGACTTCTGCAACATAGTTGTTTATGATGTTTTTGTTACCGTCAACCGGGGTGACTTTGCCCACTTTTCATTTTAAAAGCTGTGCCACGGCCTTAAAAAAAATCGTAAAATT
>JAQFZQ010001925.1:0-16479 GCA_034696005.1 Glomeris marginata
CGGTCTATTGGCCAAACCATGGCCTCCCCACCCCCCTCCAATTACAGTGTCCAAGCCTTTACTATACAGCCTTGATTTGTCCAATGCAATGAGCTGTAAAAACCGAAGATGGGGTTCAAGGTCATTCTAAATGACATTTTTTGATTCCTCGCATGTGACTTCTTCCTCGTAAACGTAAGTGGCAATATTCTTTTTGACACGCGCAATGGTAGCTCTAGCTGCCATCTGTGGAGAGACGTTTCTCCTTCTTACGAGTGGATGCGGAAAACAAGGAGTGCAACATTGACCACGAGTTCCATTTGGCACCAAATAAGCACATTCTATTTGATGTCAAATGAAATGCTCTTGTAAATAATACCTCTTGATAATTACTTACAGTTATTTTTAAAAGGGGTAGTTATTACAAGTAACACGGGTCGATACACAATCAGTCCTGGATGGGCACTTTCAAATTTAGTTTATTTTCTATAAGTTATTTATAAATGTAAAATACAAAAAAATATATATTAACATGACTATATCAGATTTAATTGTTACACATCCATGTCATCATCAGTCTCTTCTTCGCACTCATATTCACCTAGGCGGATTCCCAACGCTTCATGGTCACCTTGCACACAATCCACAAGCCAGAAACTTTCTTCTACTTTCATTGCTTCATCCATAAAATTCGCCCAATCCTGAAAGGTCATCGCTGCAATTGCTAATGTCAACTTCTCTTGTTCTTCTTTTGACTGAATTTTTGCCGTTGTCAGTTCAACGTCTTTCTTGATTTTTCCCCAAGCCAATTCAATAGGATTTAATTCACTGTGATACGGTGGGAGCCTCAAAACATCATGGCCGGCTTTTTGTAACAAATGGTCAATGACGTAGCTGAAAAAAGATTGCCACGCTGTAATCACATATTCATTCATAATTTAACTCTTCTAGTACAATTGAACTCACTTCTTTGCATGTTCTTTATTTGCCATTAAAATTGCATGCAGTTCTCCTTTTGACATTTCAGCTGTCCATGGTATATTCTTTTTATTTAACCATGCTTGAATTATGCACTTCTTTGCTGACCGTTCCGGAAGAGGTTCTATTGGTGCAGAGTGGTATGAGGCATTATCCATAACAATCACACACTTCTCAGGAAAATCTAGAAATAATAAGGATTTTACATCAAATACTGCTTAAACATTATGCACCATGTCACCTCACATTACTTGGTAGTAGTTCTTCTTCAACCCACCGCCGAAAATGATCTCCATCAATCTCATTGTTTTTCACTTCGCCTCGTTTTGCCAGAAATACAATTTGAACACATCCAGCTGACCCATCGTTTTTGCCATTAAACAAGACGATGGACTTGCCACCTTTTCCAGCAGGAATATTTGATCCGGTGATTAATCCATCAATGAAAGCTTCTCTACAATAATTTGTAATTGTTTTAAATTAATTGTTTCTGCATAACAGAATAACTAACCTTGCTGTTTTTGGTGCTTTATATGTCATGCGTGCTGAATTGAACCATGTTTCATCCAAATATACAATTGATTTGCCTTGCTGACGGTGTTGCCGAATTTGCCGAAGATAATTACGACGCCAGAAGATGATTTCTTCCCTTTCAATTAATACTTTACTCTGTCCTTTTCCTTCATATCTGAAATATAAAAATTCAAAATTGTCATAACCGCAATCTCCTTATAGGTATATGTATTTTCAATATATTTCTTACTTTATATATGAAATCCTTACCGAAATCCAACTGCATTCAGACACTTGTGTATCGTACTTTTCGACATCTTTGGTATAGAAGAATCTGCATTAATTTTCTCTCTCAGAAGTTTTATGGTTACATTTTCTTTTCTGAAGAAACATTCGTGAACCTGTCAATAGAAAAAAAAAATCAAATGAAATTGGTAAGAGTGAAAAGAAGCTATAATAGTACCTTTCGCCTGACAGCTGACTTGTTGAAGTCATCTAGTAACGTGTTGCTATTTATCTTCGGTACGAGGTAAACCTTTTTCCCTGTGGGCGATGTTAACTCCTTCCCATCTCTTATGGCTTTCCTGGCTCTATATAATGACCTAACACTTACACCACACATTTCTGCTGCCCTAATAATAGCATCAGTATGTTTCATTGGAGGTTGATTCATTCGAAGCCATGCGTACACATTCAGCATTATTTGCTGCTGGCCACTACTCAAATTTCGGCCAGCTTTGTTTGCTTTAAAATAGTCATACGGCGATCTACAACGCACTGTATCATTTGATCCAAGATCCGAAGAATTCGGAGTTGTAATTACGGCTTCCGCTTCCTCCATTTTGATTCAAACAAAATCCGACGTGGACCGAAACACTTGCACCGCCCCACTGCCATTCAAAAACTGTAATCTGTGTAATGGGCGTGACTGGCCAATGACGGCTTTGGAAAACAGCGCCACCTGCACGCCAGGGGGAACTTCAATCGCAGATCCGCATCATTGATTCCATAACCATTTTGGATTTCAAATGTTTTTATGCACGACTGTATAAATCAACTCTGTCATTTCTTCCAATAACATAGCATCCATTGTAATAAACAAGAGTGTTGATGGAGTTGTTCACGTTGTAACAATGTTATGGAGGAATTAAATGTTAAATAAAAAAATTTATTCAAATCAATGAATTGGCTACATTTCCATTTCTTCATACGTTTCTTCCGCACACTCAAAGTCATCCAGGCCGATTCCTAACGCTTCATGTCCGCCTTGCAGACAATCCGCCAGCCAAAAACTTTCCTCCGCTTTCATTACTTGATCTATAAAATTCTCCCAATTCTCAGATGTAATTTGTCCAATTGCAATTGCTAGCTTATCTTGCACATCTTTCATCTTATTAATTGTTATAGTTGTAATTGAAACTTCATTCTTTATTTTGCCCCAAGCCAATTCAATGGGATTTAATTCACTGTGAAAGGGTGGCAGTCTCAAAACGTCATGGCCACCTTCTTGCAACAAATGGTCTATTACATAGCTGAAAATATAATCCCAAAATGTCAAACAATTTCAAAATTGTATATTCAACGCATAAATTACTCACTTTTTGGCTTGTTCCCTATTTGCTAGAAGAACTGCGTGTAGTTCAGCTTTGGACATTTCCGATGTCCATGGGATGTTCTTTCTAGTTAACCATGCCTGAATTATACTCTTTTTGGCTGATCGCTCTGGGAGAGGTTCTGTTGGAGACGAGTGGTACGATGAATTATCCATCACGATTACACTCTTCTCAGGAAAATCTATGAATAATATTCATATTGTGGTATCACAGTCCTCGCAATATGTGCCATCATTTCATATGTTATATACTTGGTAGCAGCTCTTCTTCAACCCACTTCCGGAAATGTTCGCCATCAGCCCCATGGTTATTCTCTTCACTTCGTTTTGCCAGAAATGCAAGTTGGACACCTCGAATATATCCTTCTGTTGTGTCGGATTGCAAGATGATGGACCTGCCACCCTTTCCTGGTTGTATATTTGATCCGGTCATTATTAACCCTTCAATGAAAGACTGCCTGTAAAAATGCAGGAGTGTTTTATTCTCACAAATGTGAAAAAAAAGAAATAATTCACTGAAAAAGTACTGATAATTTGTTAGCTTAGTTATATAACAATATAAAATAAAACTATTAGCAAGGCCAGCTCTAATACATACTTAAAATAACTTGCCTCGCTGTTTTAGGAGCTTTAGAAGCATTGCGTCCAGAATTTAGCCATGTTTCATCTAGATATATAATCGATTTGCCCTGTTGGCGGTGCTGACGAATTTGTCGAAGGTAATTTCGCCTCCAAAATATTATATCTTCCCTCTCTATCATTACTCTACTTTGTCCTTTTTTCTCGTACCTTCAATTAAAAAAAATTCCTTCATAATAAATGTGTCATTTTTACAGGTAATATGACGTTTACAGAAAAACTTTACCGAAATCCAACTGCTTTTAGGCAATTATGAAGTGTACTTCTTGACATCTTTGGAAATGATGGATCTGCATCTAATTTTTCTTTCAAACTTCTCAGTGTGACACTTTCCTTTTTGAAGAAGCACTCATGGACCTTATTACAAAAAAATTATATAAGTATTAAAAATTCACATTGTGCTACCAGGGCACACCTCTGTCCAAGATCAAATTGGTTAAAAAAAATTTCATTTTGGACCTGGTTTGGTTATTGCGCTTTATACCTTACGTCTGACAGCTGATTTATTGAAGTCATCAAGAATCGTGTTGCTGGGGATTTTCTTTACAAGAAAAGTCCTTTTCCCAGAGGGTGTTGTCAACTGTTTCCCTTCTCTGATGGTTTTTCTGGCTTTCCTGACAGAAGCAACGCTCACACCGCACATTTCAGACGCCCTTATAGCAGCATCAGTAGGCATCATGGGAGGATTTGTCTTCCTCAGCCAAGCGTAAACATTGAGAATTATTTGCTGCTGACCGCTATTCAAATGACTGCCAGGCTTGTTCGCCTTAAAATAATCATCTGGCGATGCACTCCTCACTTGGTCACAGAACGAAGTCGGTGTTTGTGTCGCCCCTGCAGCAGCTGCCTCCTCCATCTTGATTTACTAACTACGCGGATGGATACGCGTCTTGTGATTGGCAGATTCCATAGGGCGTATTTCCATCTCATAGCCCCGCCTCTAATTCCCCTGGTCAATAAAATTTTAAAGGGTCATGTAATATTTACGTACGTAAAAAAGTAGTCACATAAAAAACAAATATATGTATAAAATAATGTCTGTGCTACAATTAAGGAATGAGGGTCTTTGGGGCTATCCATAAATTACGTAAATGGCATATGTCTATAAAATTCATTAAACCAGCTGATTTAATCTTGGACGAATATTTAATTATGCATCTATTATTCTAGAAGATTATTTTTTGGATAGACATTAACGTTACATTTTTAATGACTGAGCTGTTATGGAGAAACAGTAAATTACATATATGATAAAATACGACATAATTTTTAAATGCTCCCTTTCCTCCACGCAAACTTGGTATGGAACCGGATTTATCCAGAATCCAGATAAGCTGCTCCCACATCCCCCGTCCCCGATCACTGCTGTCATGACGTCATTTGTGTTCTCCTCCCCCCCCTCCTCTCCCACCCCCTCGTATCTGACAACAACCAATCACAATATCGGTGACGTCACAGAGGCCGTACGGATCACCTAGAACCTACGTCTGCAATGTAATTGTTGTGACGTAATCATTCATTGGCGACTCCTCCTACGAGCAACGGGGCGGTGACATCACTGCCAGCTGTTGTTGCTGCAGTGGGCGGTTGTTGTGTACTCTGTTGGTATCAAGAGAAGCAAGGCATCAACGAGGAAAATCCGCAGGCAAGCGATAGAATCGACGATCGCGATGGCCGACTCGGAGCTGGAAGTGAACGTGAGCGGCTCGATGACGCAGAGCGCAGAGACATCGTCGGTGCCGACTTCTTCCGAATCGCAAGAACCTATGAAAAAGAAGATGCGAGTGGATGGATCTGGCCAACAACAGCAGCAGTTGCAGCAACAGCAGGCGGCATCCAAGGAGGAGAAGCTGGAGCAACGCCTGGGCGGCATCCTTTGCTGCGCCGTTTGCCTCGACTTGCCCAGAAACGCCATTTACCAGGTTTGCAATGGTTCACTGCTCCTGCATGACGCAATGTCAGCTGACTCACTTCCCATCTCCCCTTGTGTAATGCAATATCCAAAACAATATTCATCATGGTTACATTTTTTTCGTTCCCAAACAAAATGAGCCAACGTTCCAAAAAATATGGAATGACCAGGTAAAATTATTTTATGATAAAATAACCGCTGCATGAAAGGGATTTTTTTTTGCATGAAAAGGTATAAAAGTGAAACGTAGTCCAAAAGGTCTCGATAAACGAGTCTTCTGTAGATCCAACATTCAACCTTGATTTTTTACACTTTTTCCCCACGCAGAAGAATGCTATAATAATGCAAAGTAGCCCGAGGTGTACTGTTGCTAAATATATTTTTTTAAATTTAATTTAATTGCCCACGTACAAAAAATAGCCGTACGTAAAGAGTTGTTTACATCGCAAAATTTAATTCCATCTATATACAAAAAAATAATAGTAGAAACATGACATATAAATTAAAAATAAGAGCCAATTTATCAAGAAATAGTTTAAAGTAAGTAATATAAATAAGTAATTTCAATTACTTATCGTGTTCTCAACTCAAGGGAACAACGTGAATATTGCGTGCAGCAAAAATATACAATGCTACAAAAAAAATACGTGGGAATAAATATGGTTTAATTAAACTTTGGAATTTATTTTAGTTATGAACAATAAATTAATGTTATCCAAAAACAAGCAGTAATTATAGTCAGTTATAAAATAGCCTTTGGAATCTGCAGATTCTACACAACACAGTTCTGGCAGTAGACATTGTTTTGCAGGTAGTATATGCCCAAGATGTAAGTATATAACTTGGTTGTTGTCACTGAAGATCGATGGCACATGTACAAGATATAATGTACCAGATAGCAAAAGTGTTGATGACCGATACTTAAAGGTGATATCATGTTTTGCTGATGGCATTAACAAATTTATTGGACTGTAATCTTTTAGAAGGCGAAACGCGATGTTGGCGATGTCTTATTATTTTTTACCCCTCAACTTCCACAGTGCACCAACGGGCACCTTATGTGCGCCGGGTGCTTCACGCACTTGCTGGCCGATGCCAGGCTGCGAGACGAAATGGCAACTTGCCCCAATTGCCGGGTTGAAATAAGCAAAAGCAACAGTTCTCGCAACCTGGCTGTGGAGAAAGCGGTGAACGAGCTGCCAGCCGAATGCCAGTATTGCTCCAAGGAGTTCCCACGCCACTTGTTAGACCGCCACCAGGGTGAACTGTGCGAAGAAAGGTACATTTGCCATAGAAAATCCTGTCGCAGCGTATAGCTCATATATTGCTTTAATTATTAATATGCTTAAACTTGCGAAAAATGGGTTGCGTTTATTGTTCACTTTGCAGGCCGCAGGACATCCAAATCGAACAAAATCTATGTACTTTCTTACATATTTCTCTATATATACATGCATACTTTGTGTGTACGATTCGATTCCGTACCGTATATATCGCTTATTTTATCCAATATATATTTATGAAACAAGGGTTTTGTGCTCTTTGTATCCCAAAAGTGGCAATAATAAAATTTCACTCGTGTTCTTCCTCTCTCTATGCGACTAAAAATTTAATGGACGTGTTCTAGCACTAGCACACTGCTGGCATATTGGGCTTAATTGCAGCCCTTGTTTGCCAGTTATGATGAGAATACCCAGTTCCAACATCCCTCCCACGTACTATATGGTAATTAACGAATTTTTAGGGTGCTTGAATAAAGCGAAAGGTAGAAAAAAATGGTGAGATATGTAGATATAGTATGAAAGAATATGAGTGTTGATGGTGAGATGGTGGCGACTGCTATAATCTCATTGGTTAAATGCGCGCGTGTGTGTATGTGTGGAACCTCCAGGCTCACAAATTGCAAATTTCACCGCATCGGCTGCCCGTGGAGAGGTCCTTGCCATGAGAAGGTGCGACACGAAGAGACATGTGCCCATCCCCGCAAGTCTGGCATTGATGTGATGGACGTGCTGTGTGGGGTCGACCTCAAGAGACTGCAAGAGATGGAGTTGTATAATAAAATATTCGAGCTGCTCTCGTTTGAAAAGATCGCCTTCAACGGTAACTATCTCACCAATAGTTAGCCTGCAGGTTTCAAGCACTCGGTGGCTGATCTAGCTGACCACTCTCTTGAATCTGTAGTGGCACTTGAACACCCACATTAATTGTTGTTTGGGAAGGAATGTTGGGATACAAAAACTAGGTTTAACGAGCCGCAAAGGTTTTCAGCCACCGAGAGCCAACCTTGTTGCAAATTATAATGCCAATTGAGAGGGTCTTTATTTAATTTTGTATCCACCACTTCAAGCTGCTAATTTACTTTTATTCTTTCTTCTTATTACTCGTGCAGATCTCCAGCTAAAGCCGTACCGTACAGATGAATTTATCCAGAAACTGTTCTACGAGACCAGCCGCTTCACAGCTTACAATAATCAATGGGTGGTGAAAGCACGTATCAATGACAATCAAAGAGATCCAACACAAAGTTGTGAACGTTCATTGAGCTACCAGGTACTTTATACACCAACCAATGATTTTTCAAATTTATCTGTGATTTTTTTCCAATATTCATTTGCGCAATGTTTTGTTTAGGTCATCCTAAAATCCAAGGTGTCTGCTCCTCTTACCATGTACTTCTTGATACTCAAGGGACCCTTCGGTGAAATGAAAGTCCATCCCCGCATCTACCAATTTGAATTCAACGATGAGAAGAATGAGAGTCCTTGCTATCACATGCCGCTGCACGACTCCGCCGAATGCAACAAATTGTTGGCCGCAAAAGTTATCAATTTTCGTCTCATTATGTTTCAAGTAACTAAATGATTGTATAGGTAAACTTGTTTTCATCACGTCATGTAACTAAACTTCACGTACGGATTGGGGATGCCTTGGTAAATAGGCAATAGAATTATTTAAACCTGCTATACATGTACTATGTGAATATGCGTATGTATTTTAAGCGTTTAAGCACCTTATTGAGCACTGTGTAAAGTGTACACGTGGCTTAAATCCCGTCATATATTTAAAATATATGGTTCACAGACCTGCATGTGATTTGTGCTCTTTATATGTAGTAATTGTTAGGCAAAGTTGGCATTGTCTATTTATGTACAGTATGTACTTGCTCGATACAATATTAATTGCATTGGTGTTGTTTGTCTGCAACAGCACTCAAAACCTGCAACGGAATAATGCTTTCATAAACTAGCTTGCACAATAAAGAACAATTTGTAATGCTATTACTGTATATGTACATAATTGTGAAATTATTTCTCGACTGCCAGGTGACGATGCAAAACATGATAATGAACTAAAATGACAGAAAATATTTTACACAGAACCGTACTAAATTAAAATGCTTCAAAAACCATGTCTGAAAAATAGATTGAATCGGTTCAGAAGAAATACAGGTGAAAATGAAACAAATTTAAACAGGAACAAATATTTAGAATGACCTTGAACGACGTCTTGAAGGTCATTGTGCTTAATCTTTGAAACCGCTGCTCGGAATGCACTTGTTCCAGTAAATTGGCATAAAACTTAGCTTTATTTACAAAAATTATTTTTTGCATATCACATCCTTAAATATATAATATCTATACTATACCCCTTGTTTCACATAATGAAAATATCACAAACAACAATCCAATGCTGTAAATACTGTACAACAAATTACACAAATTAGATTTTCATTTAATAGCAGAGCTAAAAACTCGCATTTCACCTTTAAAAATTACAACCGACATGTATATTAAATTCACAGATATCAACCTATATAACCAACGATTATAAGCATCCATCTAATCACAAAACAACAAATGATGTTGCTGATGCAGTTCTGCATATATTATAAGTATATTGCATTTCCAGTGGTACAAAATCTGAATTGTTAATTATGATTGTACCATGAAGGATCATTTTTCAAGAGATTTGGCCCGATGATTTGGTGCCATTACTTTCTTTTATACAGTGCAATATGCACTGTGCCTATTTCAAAATCATTATGCATATATGAGTTATTGTGAACAACCAACATCCTCTAAGGCTAACTAAATAAAAAGTATTTGTACAATATCCACGAAATAGAATTGAGTCAACTGATTTTCTCAATGGCTCTCATACTAGGGCAATCACAATTACATGGAAATCTTGGATAAACCATGGAATTTTGAAATTGGTCATGGAAATTTATAATATTTCAAAATTCTCAATGTGTTCACGAGAATCTATGCTAAAATTATAATACTTGGAAGATATAATGTCATGGAATTCTGTGTAAATAGTCATGGAAATCATGAAATGTATATTTTCAATGTGGCGTACAGAAATAGTGTTGTGTGTATTTAAATGAAAACTATATTTAAAACAATGGTGTAAATAAACCACATTGTGCTGTTTCACGAGGCACAGACTTGCATTTTTAGAAATCTATCCTTAGAATGAGCAGATGAATCCGTGGTTTGAGTTCAAACAGAGCCATACACAGAAACCAAAGAATGCACGTAGAAAAAATTGGAAAGGGTCAAGACATAATGAAATACATCGACAGCAGGCATTCCGATCTTAACACCTTCTGTCCCAACAACAGTGCCAGCAATGACCACAAGAACGGCTGCTCCGAAGCCATAGGGGTCCTTGTGCACAGCACAGAGCAGCAAGATGGAAACAACGGCCATCGAACCAATGAAGTGGCTCCACAACTCGTGAGTTTTGGAATCTAATAGAAGCCAGAGAAACGCAACACCTACTGAAGCACACATCTGGATGATGCCAATCCATGGAAGGTTGGCCTGATGATAAAATTCGCAGGCCATCAGACATAGCCCAACAGAACCAGCAAATCGTGATGCTAACTTATGGCTTTTTGCAAGTAACACTGGTGGATTTTCCATTCCTGTAATCATAAATGATCACAAAATATTACCATATGCAATTGTCATATTTTAGAATTATAATTATATTATAACATTTAAATTCTTGGAGGTTTTGTGTATATATACAGCTAGCTCAATTTTAATTCATATGAATTAAAATTCGCACATTTCATGGGTTATAACTCACCAAAACGCACTACTCCCAGCGTAGCAGCCAGCACAGTGGTTGCAAAGGACCACTTGGCACATGAAAAATCTGTACGATTGGCATTCAAAAATCTGATGGCAACCGCGCAAGAAATTGCAAGCACCAAATCAGAAACCGCCGTCGACACCTGCGCCATTCTATATAACAGTAATTAGAACAAGATTAGAACAATAAGTATAAATAGTAAAACTAGATAATAATACAACACAAAATAATGAACCTGATGTTGTGTAATCAAGCCAGTCCAGTCTTTGCAGTTTGAACGCAGACCTTCACCGCGTTGATTTTCGATGCGGATTGTGACGTGAGGTAGGCGGAGCTAAAAATACACGCATCGATACGAAACTACGAAACATGAGCAAGGGAAGAACGTATGTAAAGCCAAAGGTGAAAGCGCCGTTGTATCAGTAAACTCTCGCACTCATTCTCCAGCTCTCGAGAATGCGCGAGAAACTGCGAGACTTCCTTTTCTGGCCGGCAGGAAGATGGTAAGCGTTGCGTGTCTACTCGTGTCGTGTAAAATTTGAGTTTTAACGCAATTTTGGCGAAAATTAGTAGCCGTAATCTGTTTTAATTTAGCCAAGAGTAATTCAAGTTCGGTTTTGTACAGATGGGGTGTAGTAATTTTAACTTTTAGATGCAAATGAAGCTTTTGTTGTCAATATCGGTTTATGGTGCGGTGTGCGGCCAACATGGCGGCTGATGTGCACGTGTTGCTTTTTCAGTTGAAGTCTATTTACCTCATCCACTGTTAATTTAGTACCAAAACGTAGTTAATGGTCACATAATGCTATTAAAAACTAACAATTGAGTAAATTTTAGACAATCGAACAAAAGATACGAAATAGTTATAAGCGTGAATTTGTACGAAAATGACCGGTTTCATTTTGAAAAAACGTGCAACTTCACGAATAATTGTGCTAGATCCTAATATTATATTTCGTTTTTTAGCCGTTCAGAAACTTTGTGCAAATAGGCAGAGTTGCCTTTATTGCATATGGGAGATATGAAAAGAAACTGTGCGTGATTGTAGATGTCATAGACCAAAATAGGGTAGGTGAAACGTGCAACTACTGCAAAATGTTATCCATATGAATATGGAAATCTAATACATTTTGTAATATTGATAATGTGAAATTAGGCACTGGTTGATGGGCCTCGTACTGGTGTTCCAAGATGCCAGGTGCGCTTCAAGCAGCTGCATTTGACAAAATTTGTCATCAGAATCCCACACTCAACTTCATCAAAAGTTGTCCGCAGGGCATGGGATAAGGCCAAGATCACCCAGGAATGGGAAAAGACAGGATGGTACAAGCGGTTGCAGATGAGGAAAGTGGTAAGATGCCCAAGTTGTAAACTGGCATTTAAAACCAGTGTTAAAAACTGAAAGCATTGATGATGATACAATAAATGATAGGAATTGCCGACTGATATTTAATTGATGATATTTTTATTCTGAAATATGCGACCACTACAAACCAACTTGTCCGTGTTAGGGAAGTTAGCATTCATTAATTTTGTATGCGTTTATCTTGCAGAAATCCAAGCTGACCGATTTTGACCGCTTCAAGCTTATGGTTTACAAGAAAAAGGTATAATATTGCATATTGTTATAAGATTCCATCACTTGCAAGTGACACTCCTGTTCAAAAACAGCGAAACCAAATCATTAAAGATGAGCTGGCCAAGATGAAGTATAAGATGAGGACTAATCCAACATACAAGAAATCCATAATTCGGCCGCAGCGTAATCGACACGCTAAGATCACCAAGACCAAGAAGGAAGCTTTGCTTAAATTGAGAAAGGCTAAACTTTCATGGCATTCGCAAAAGAAACACAAGGAGGCCCTGAAGAAGAAGAAGTTACAGGAGAAGTACGAGAAGAAGAAGGCTCTTCGGGACCCGAACAAACCTGTTGCGCCGAAGAAGGTCGTCTTGAAGGGCAAGAAGCTGAGGAAATCGGAAGCTGAAAAAGCAAAGGCCGCAAAAGAAGCAAAGAAAGCTTTGATAGCAGCAAAGGTAGCTGCCAAGAAGGTTAAGGCTGCTGAGGAAAAGCCAGGTGACAAGCCACTGAAGAAGAAACGCAAGATCCTGAAGATTAAACCGAAGGTGGTGAGACCAACAGCCGGTGTCAATAAGCGTAACCCTGGTGCATTAGCACTTTGGCGCAGACGGCATCCAGGAGTTAAGAAAACGGTCAAAAGAACGAAGAAGTTTGGTGCTGGGGGTAAGAAACCTGGAGCAGGAGGCAAAAAAGTTGTTACAGGGATTAAGAAACCAGTAGTAAAGAAATCCCCGAAGAAAGCAACTGATCCCAAGAAAGCTGGAGAAGCCAAGACGAAACCAAGAAAGCCGAGGCAAAAGAAGACGGCCGAAGGAGCCAAACCCAAGGCTGAAACGGCGCCAGTTGCAGCAACACAGTGAATGTACATTTAAGCTGTTGTATTCCTGGAAAATAAATAAAAGGGGAGAAGTGAATCTGTATTTCTCAATTAATTCGCACAAATTATTTTCTCATTACATTTTTTGTATGCAAGATGACATACAAACTGGAATGAAGCTGGCATTGGACAATCAATGGCACTTCGCACTCAATTTTCTAAGTTGGTACATTACTAGTTGTGTGTAGGAGACGGAAATTCCTCTAGCCATGTTTCATAATTTCCACTGGAAATACTTTAATTATTATTTGAACATTGGGCATGGGACACAAAATTTGAACTTTTTTTGTGAAGAAGACAGGTTTCACTATCGTCGGTCAAGATCAACCCAGCGAGGGACAATGTGCAAGATATTTACACGAGAATATAGTTTTGTTTATTGCAGGAATATTTCTGCAATATATCTTGATGTTTTCAACAAGTGCGGTTGGCGGGTTTTGGACATTGGACGTGCAGCTTACAAATTCAACCGCAGGAGGGCGCGATCCGCGATAAACCAAAACAAGATGGCGCTTCGCTTGTGAAGTTGCGTTGATGAAAGCTTGGGAAAGCAGCATCGTTTTATGTTTTATTGACGGGAAATGACTATCCAAAGGCAGTCTATCCTTAAACTGTATAGAGAACTGCTTCGCTACGGACAAACTCTACAATACACTGACGAGAAGTTCTATTTAAAAAGAATAAGAAAAGAATTCGAACAGAATCGAAGTTTAACTGCGCCAGCAGATATACAATACTATTATCAGGTAAGATATTAAAAAAGTAGCGCTTAGATACAAATTATGACTACAAAGTGAAAGAATGTTAACTATATTTGCATGCTTGAGATCAGTAGGGAAATACTGAGAGAATTCAATTATAAACCCGGTTCAAGGGGCTGTTCATTATTTCCATCTTGCAAGATTATATCAATTATATTTACATAATCGCCTGTTTTATTTAATTGTCCAGAATTCTGTGTGTGTGTGTGTGCGTGTTATCTTGGTGTTATATATGGATTGTGTATGATGTCATGTCAATATTTTTTTAATAATTGTACAGGGTATATATTACTTTGTTCTAATTATAAAATGAAACCTCTTTTTTTATTTGGACGAATTAAAAGATACATAAGGATATGTTTAGGATAGTTAATTAACTAGCCCAAATATACTTGTTTTAATTGCTCCAAATAAAAAATATTTCTACGTTTCAGTTGAACCAAGGTTGAACAGTGTAATATATAGCAACTTCCAGTTTATTGATCATGCAATTCATTACAAAATGCAGTTGTAATAACCTTATAACAACATAAAGAGTCGTGGTGATATAAATGGTTTAATACAAATTTAGGAGTAGACAGGAAATTTTGAAAAGTGACCTCGTTCATGATCCACTAATTGATTGTTTCAGAAAGGACTGACTTTCTTGACAAACAAGAGGTTGATATGATGTTGGCCTCTCTTGTAAGGAAAAGGCATTCTACTTTCTCTTACATGCGCTTGAACCTGATGTCATTGCGGGGAAAGACCACAATTGACAAATCTATGGTTCCTGTGTTGATAGACACTGACTTGGAAGAGCAGTTTGTGCGAGGCAGTGGCCCAGGAGGTCAGAAAGTGAATAAAGCTTCAAATTGTGTTGTGTTAAAGCACATCCCAAGCGGTATTGTAGTGAAGTGTCACGAGAGTAGGATGTTGCACGAAAACCGCAACTTGGCACGGCAGATCTTGAGAGACAAGCTGGACGATCTTGTTAACGGTGATATGAGTGTCTCTGCGCAAAAGAAACGAATTTTAGAGGAGAAATCGCGTAAGAAATTTGGGAAAGATGTTATACGAAGGGCTATGAAGAAAGAGTTCAAAGAACGTGAGGGATTGGATTAAAATCTATAGTGTACTACATGTTTGACACATTTTCCTTTCAGGTTAGTATCTATTATGCATATGAGTTGAGCTTCTTTGTTGAATAACGCATCTAATAAAACTATCCATTTTCAGGTTTTATGGCTGTAATCGAAAGGAGTACGACATTTTCACTGAAGATGGTGTAAATGAATTTGATAAGAAGAAAGTAGAGGATGTAACAATGGAGCCGGTTGAGTAGGACAATTGTTTAGATTTAATATGAATTGTAGTAAAAATGTTAACATGATTGTAATAAAAATGTAGTAAAGTAACAATGTATTAGCTTTGTCATGTCCGGGAAATGATTGATAATAAACCTTTTTATATGCTGATATGTTGAAATGTTTTAATGAGTGAAGAAGATATGACTGTCACAATGTTTTCAATGCGAGTACTTTAAAAAAGGATTCCTTACAATACATTTTTGATGGGATAAAGTCACTCACACGTACACAGCTCTAGTTGTTAATTCATCATCCAAATAAGCATATCAACCAACTCATCTGGACCACAAGTCCAGAAAGTTATGATTTTACTGGTATGATAATGAACTCATGCCCTTGTGGTGACCAGTCTAGGACAAAGAACCTACTTAGCTCTGATGAGCCATAAAAATGTTGGCAATAACAAGAATACTAATGCTCGCATTATAGCTTGTTATTCCTGAAAAGAAATTATCTAATTACAGAAACATCCGAATGTGTTTCATAGAAAATCAATTTAATTGGTGTAACAGGAATTTTGGTGATACAAAATCTCCGTAAAAATGTCATAAAGGTTATTCACGATTGAATATGCATGGAAATTGTTACACTTGTCATTAGGGGATGTTGTGACTCAAATCCCGCTTTACGGTATTTGCATGCAAATTCAATCGCTCAAAGTTTTTGTTTTCTACAGATTGGGTTTCACGTTGCATGTGTAATGCAATATTAGATCGGATTTTTTATGGTGTTAGAAACTGTAAATTGTATATTTAAACTCATTGCATGGTAATATCGATAGATTGACTGAACAGTGTCATATGGTAAACAACAATGCTAAAAAATCCGTGTTTTGTCATGGCAGACTACATGAGCGTAAATCTGGAGATCGGCTTAGCACGACATTTCACGGAATTTAGCATTGGCTTCAGGATAACTGTCTGTTTATTATAATGATGCTTTCAAATTAATGGTGGTATTAAACATTAATAAACTAACGCAAATAGCCGCTTTGTGCTTCCCTGATAACGTAATGGAAACAGGCTACTAATTTTACCACCGCAACTCATTTCCTGGAATGAGAGTTCCATTAGAACCGCAATTATTATATATTTCATTATACAGGGTGGGGGAGATCTGATGACCACATTTGAAAATTACGACATACCTTTAATTTTTGAGATATCGGGAT
>JAQFZQ010001926.1:0-16454 GCA_034696005.1 Glomeris marginata
TCTTTTTTAATTATTTCGTTTTTAATTAGGATTTCGCATTTAATTTTCTCGTTCGAGAAAATTCAAAGTGTCTATTATGATATATTGCAAAATGTAAAACCAATCGATTCTTCAAAGCATGCAATCATTTATAATTTCATGTATATTACATATGTATACCATGCAGTGGTTGGCTGTCCAATAACTTAGTAATATAATAACTTTTCGTTTCTATCGAATTTATTCCCAACTGAAGGTATTAGTACTTTTAATTTTTTAAACTTCCAAATTCGATACATTCCGTCTATAATTTATTGCTGGACATATGAAAGTCATTAGGATTGGTGGGATTAAGTTGGAACTGTTATGCTAATGTGGTTCAGATAAAGAAATGACAACTGAAGCATATAAAACAAGAAATGCTTGGAAATTTAAAATTGAAATTAGTTAAATGAAACACGGAAATTATAATTGTTTGACCTTGGTTTGGATACGGATATAAGTGTCATAATTCATAATTTAATGAGTGATATTCATGCAAATATTTGAATAGAAATTTAAAGCCTTTTTCAGTAAGCACATCCCATTGCCAAGATGGAGGCTATTGTGAGGCAAATTATGCAATCTGATTGGCTGAAAACAAGTTTTCTTGCTAAGGACGCCATTTTTGAACAATTTTGCAGCCAAAGGCAGAACAATGATGAAACGGTCAATTATAAATAGCAGTTTTAAAAATTTCTATAGGCTACACTCATTCGCAGGTCAAAGTTAATTGTAACCATAAGCTATCACCTGATTGGCCGTGGCGAATAGGACAGCCAATCAGGTGATCGCTCATGGTTACAACGTTGACCTGCGAATGAGTGCAAATTAAGTTTTCCTGAAATCTGGAATTCAATTAGAAATGTATTTGTATAACTATTTTTGCTTTCCATTGTTCATACCAACCTGAGTTTTCCAGGATTTCCATAATACCAAGATAATACTTACAATTTCCAGAGTATATTCTATGGAGGTTAAACTATAGTTTTATTGCAATTATTTTTTAAATACCTAGTAATTTAAATTAAAAACATTCAAATAGCACATTCTTTCAAAGCTTTTACACTTTTGTAAAAACTTTTGGAAATTCCCTGAATTTTTATCTAAAATCTAAATTCTCTCAGTTTTTCAGTTTTTCCTGAGTGGTATATGAACACTGTTTTCAGTACATTTAATTCAAATGAGTGCAAAGCGTAACAGTTGCAATTTATGTGAAAATTTCTCAAAATGAATTTTAAGAAATATGATGACAACTCACCTTAGTGCATTGAATGCATTAAATAGAAATATTGTTCAAGCATGTCATGAAAATATATAACGATTGAAAGCACATCTCCATGCAGGCTTGTAATTTCACCATGGTTCCACTATTATTTATAGATGTTGATCACATTTTCCATTATTGGGGTTTAATAAAATGTCAAGTGATTTCAAGCATTGCCAATTAAAATAACAATTATGCATGTATAATGCAGAAATAGTTATATCAAAGAATAAAAACAACATTTTTATTAATTACTTACTCTATGCTAATCTGTATCAAATTAAAGCTAAATCTTTTTTGGTTATATGCATATTTTTTTATGAATGGCCTGAAATTTAATAAAGCAAACATAATTGAATTGTTTAATTACTGCATGTGGGTGTGAATGCAGTTATTTGAAATTGAATTATATTAACCTAGCTTGTATTATGGGAAACTGAATAACAAGTATAAATGAAAAAACAATATTATGAATTGTTTATGTCAAGTTAAGATTAAGAAATAAAAGTAACGCAATAATAAACCATACAAAGCGCAACAAAGAAAGAAGTAATTTCAAAACTCAAAATTCTTATAGTAAGAGACAAGACAAATTTTGTAATTAACATGCCAGGCATCAACTAAAAAGAAAATATAGCTTGAAAAGAAAAAATCTCCAAATTAAGAGTTAACAAACACGCGGAAAATCGATAAAAACGTGTTGATAAAAAACGAAACTTGTTTTTTAGGTATAAAGCCAAAATGAAATCTCATAAATATTCGTGCGCATAAAAAATAGGGAAAACGTGATGAAAACCTCCAAAAGTAATTTTATAAAAATGCAGGAGACGTTCCGGAAATTTATGAGATTAATAACACGTTGAAAATACATGCACACACACACCCTGGGATCCAATTAACTTTGGGAGTAGAAATCCCCACCTACTTCCCTATAGACATTTCAGAAATGAAAAGTCTTTTATATAAAATTGTAAAACTGGAAAATGTAAAGTTTCATGGATATAAATCATATAGCTGTACAGTAACTGAAGTTGATAACAATGCGCTATATATTTTGTCGATAGTCTTGATAGTATTTCGTCACCAAAAACGCCTTATCACACCTGCGGATGAACAAATATTTTTGCCCAACTCGATTTGCAACAGCGCCGTTGCTATACCCTGTTGCTAAACCTAACTATATCCAGGGAACTATTTCTTTGAGGAATATCCACAAGTTTCCTGCATGTTTCATGGGTTTTTCTGTGTGGTGGCGCTGTGGTCAGAGCATGCCTTTTAGCATTAGTTTTAGTGCTGCTGCAGTCGCCATTGTGGTGCTGCTAGATATAGAACAAGTGCATGCGCCACCACACAACTTTTCTGAGAACAAGCGCCAGGAAACTTGTGGATTTCAGTGCTCTTCCATTGGTTGAAAAACGTTGAAAAAATGACGTCCTTATAAAGGATAACTTGTTTTCCACCAATCGGGTTGCATATTTTACCTCCTTACGGCCTCCTTATTGGAAATGGGAAGTGCTTACTGAAAACAGTCTTGCGGACATGCGCAGCTAATCGTTATAATGAAGTGTATTGTAATCTGTGATCCTGTAAGCATATGATGTTAAATTAACTTCATAAAGTTTAGTTTATCATTTCACGTGATAGGCTATATCTTTCATTAATTTTTCACTGCAAAAACAAAACAATTTTGATATGTTACACAAACTACACGGGTTCAAATTTCTATAACGTAATACAATCCATGTTGTTAAAATGAAAATGTACTCGTAGACAAACATGTAGTTGGAGTACAATAATTTGGGTAATATGAGGTGAATCATACTTTAAAATGATTGTAACTCAATATGGTTCCTGGTACTACTACATGTTTAGTGAAATTTAACTAACAGCAATTCAAAGCCATCATTGTGGTATACAAATCAAAAGTAAAATGTCACATGGTGTATGGAAAGCCATGCGCATGAACTGGATACAACTTCATTTAAAGGTGAACTGACAGGGCGGTAAAAGTGGACTATGACCAACCCTGCCATTGGGTAAATTGGGACTACTGCATGGCCAATTAGTCTGTCCATGATTGGCCAGAATGGGTACAGTTCAGAGTCCATGTCAGTTCACCTTTAAAATAATTTAATTTAGGCTTGTATATAGGTAATTTAAATATGAAATGGTTAGTCTTAACCTCATAACACTCTTATACTACATATTTTTATATTCAGACACAATCAATCCATGAATGTTTATTTAGATGTTCATTTTGAATTTAAATATTTTATTTATACAATGAAACCTGTCTATGGTGGAATTTCAGAATCATAGAATCGCAAAAGGACAGGTTTTTCTAACTTATACAGGGTTTTAAACATCCACCCTGCTGTTATTGGTTATAAAATAATCTTTTCCACCATAGACAGGTTTCCAGCATTGAAATATCCCGCAATAGACAGGTTTTATAGTGTCTAACTATTCGTCACAATAGTTAATTACATTGCATTTATTATTAGTTACTATAATATTTTAGTTTTTTATAGTTGCTCATTTTTTATAGCGATAAACTCGGTACACAGCCAAATCGTCACAATATATTCGTCACATTTACTGTCATACTATTCGTCACAAAAGTTCTTCACATTGCATTTATTTATTGTGATAATAAACAATTAGATGATAATTTTTAATAAACTCAGCACACTGCCAACTCGTCACAAAAGTCTCGTCACAGCCCATACTCGTCACAATATTTTCGTCACAATCCGTACTCGTCACTGCATTTTCCTCATCTTGCTGATCAATACTGAATTAAATTTCCTCCCGACTAATCAAGGTTTAATTAAAACTAATGCTACGTGCAAAAACCCCCGAATGTTTAGAAAAACCCCTGGTGACCATCTCCTAAAAACACCTTCATCGCAAAAACCCGTGTCCTTAAAAAATATGGGTTACCAACCCCTATTTTTTTTCGTTTTATGGGAGAGGGAAAAAAAAGGGAAGGCTAAAGAACATCGATAATATCGATACGGGGGGAGCGTCGATTCGGGCGAGTCGACTACTCGGAGGGGCGGAGGCCCTTGGGTGGGTGCAATTTCTACTTTCTCCCTCCTCCCCCCTTACCCACCTCCGACATCTCATTAATTGTGGGACAGATGCAACATGGCGACGGATCGCTAGCTGCCGCTCGGCTTTGTGTGAGTACAAGCGCTTGTTTTCTCGCAAAAATCCGTACGTGATCGTCACAACAAGTTCGCCGCTCGCTCAACAAACCCGTGTATTTCGCATTTCACCAGCGATTATTTAGCGATCGTGTCCCAACGCGAAAACGCGGTGAAACGGCGGCGATTTGCAAAACGCCGCCGTCGCCGCCGAATCCGCCGCCGCCGGCCAACCCGCTATTTTGAAATTTGTTTTCGCGGTGAACGTACGTCAGTTGCACGTCAGTTACCCAGGCATGTGTGTACTATGACCACGGAATAATCAACACTTCGGTAAGAAACCATGAAACATATTCAAATCACGTTTATTTCATAAAATACGATATTTTTCGCTGTATTTTCCGCTTCCAACGCGCTTATTCGCGTTATATATTCCATCACGTACAGATTTATCGCGATTTCCGCGTTAATTTCGCGTACGTTCGCTATTTCAATATTATCTTATTTCTCTCATCACGCTATACAAAAATAGATTGTGATTTAGCGATTTAATGATTCTGAAAGCTGTGATATTTACCGACATTTCATTTCATTCGATATTTTTGAACGCGATTTCAATCTAGATTTCAGCAAGATTTCAGCGATGTTTTGCAAATATGAAATTTTATATTATCGTTGATCTACGTATGGGAAAGACGGATGGGACAATATAACGTGGATTTTGGTTTATTTTGTCGTATTTTAGTGCGATTTTTACGCGATGGTTTCGAGTTTTAAATGAAAAAGGGGGAAAACGCGGATTTGGGCAACGCGGAAAAACGTTCGAATCGGCCATTTTTAGAACGCGGCGGCCATTTTTGATTTTGTTGGCGATGCGAGTGGAAAACGGCGGTTGTCGTTGCATTTTCGGGGGAGAATTTTCGCTTTTGCCACTCGGTTCGGTCGGTGGTTAGGCCTCTCAGGTCTGGCCATGATTTCAGTGACAAATCGATGAGATTTCGGATTGTGTGTGTGTGTGCAGCAATGGAGAGAAGCGGGTTGCAAATGGCGAACTGGCGTTTTTCTCGTTCGCTCGAGCTGCCAACATGGGCAAATGGCCGGCGGAAAATGTGGGGTTTTTCGAACGGAAACGGCCCAACAAAATGCCTGCATGACGTGTATCTGTCTGGTCAATATCTGTATATAGCTAGTGTTAAAGTAGCAATTATTGCTTGGTTGGCACGTTGTGTGTATGCGACGTGTTTCAGATTATCAACACACACATTGGCTGGTTGATGGCAGAGCATGTTGTGGCCCTTTTCCTTCTCTCTCTCATTCGCCCACTAAATTACATTTTATTGAACCGAATTTTTCTGCAATCGCATACATACATTCTCCCTTGTACAGGGTGTCCACTCGTAATTTCAAACACAGAATATCATACAAGTTTATCAAAATGATCATTGCTAATTCTTTTAAATGTCACCTCACGTATTTAGCAAATTGTCCTTTATTATTGATATGTAATGAAAATGAATGATTTAAACATATTCAATTTAAAGCTGTTCCACAATTATGAATGTATTTGGAAATTGAATCACCCAAAGGGTGAATTTGACCACTAGCTATTCTGTAAGCTGGCAACATTATTACCCAACGTTTGGTAATTCTAGTGTTGAAAAATGGACAAGATTGTAATGACCACAACAAAAATACCTACCATATTCTACAGGATCATGACTTAATGAGGATTATCAGGAATATATTGTCTGTAGACACAATTATAATTAACAGGAATAAGTTTGTCTATGCTATTTATATTGAAAACAAAATTAATAACAATATAGTTTAGAAGAATATGTCTCTGTTGTTATTGTAATTGTCAAAACAAAAACATTTGCTTGTAAATTTTAAATAAACTCAATGGTAATTTACATTTTTCTACAATATATGCGGAAATTAGTTGCATGTGACTCGCATTACAGTTTACATACTAGCGTGGCTACTGTTGACCATGGAATTCTTAGATTTCCTGGAAAGTCATTGAACTTGAAAATATAGTCATGTACAAATCCTGGAAAGGTAATGGAATTTTATTATTGGGCATGGAAAAATCGTGGGCATGGAAAAATCGTGGACATTTGTAATTAAAATTTATGTTTTTATCCGCAGGATTAATTTGCCAAAATTCATCTGAGATAAATTATAATAAATATACATGAATGAAGGTCGTGGAATTTTGTGTAATATGGTCATGGAAATCCTGGATTTTTATACATATTTTCAAATACAGTAGACACCATGTGACTGACCTGTGCATTACAAATATTTCGAGTCAATTTTGAAGAAATTTATTTTGCCAACTAAACTTTGGTCATTGAATGCTTTTAGGAAAAAATTGGATTTCATGGGATTCTGTAAATTTTGATATTATGACACTTTTATTTACTGTTGCCTATTTATCCAAATTTAGAAACTTAAAATTTAGAACGATTTTTATTTTGGAAATGGAATTATGAAACTTACAATCTTGAATGCATTATGTATTTGAATTTGAACTGCGTATAGTGGGATTAATTTTTTTCAAACATAATTTTCCATGTTAGATATACATTTGTGAGTTGTTATTTATGTATTTGTAAGGTTTCATTGATATTCAGTCGCAATTCATGTTGCCACATACTTGGCAGCTTTCGGTACACTTGAGAGAAAATGTTTGCATATCACAATATACAAATGTACTTCCTTCTGAGAAACAACTAGCAAATATTTGTAATTTTAGCTTAGTACCATTTCTTCTATACATACAGTGTACGTCAGTGTAAATATGCACTTTGCAGCCCAAAATCGATAATGCTCACCGTTAATCATGTTTGCCTTTCTGAAAATTGAACAACATTTGCTCAATTTTGTCACGTATATATTTTTAAATCCAGTTTTTAGATTTTAAAAAGTGCCAAACAATGAGTTTAATTAATTTTATATTACTTTATGATTTTCCAATTGGTTTTTAGTTGCTGGAGAATCTTACTGAACTTTATTTTCTATGTGGCTAGAATATGTTACACCATTACGCATACAGATTTCACAAATTTATGTATTCTACTAATTTGAATTCCATTGCCATAGTTTTTAATATTTTTCTTCCACATAATTGTAATATTTGTCATTTATAATGTAGAAAGTATGAAATCCTACGTAAAATTCTTATTCCCAAAAAGTAATTAATTATAACTATGATATTCAAATTTTAAAGATGAAATCAAAAACATTTATAATAATTTCTGCTGTAGGCATGAACCATTGTTTCTTCAAATGTTGATTTTTATAATAATAAAAATTCACTAAATTGTTTTACATATTCAAGGACTTTTATTTGGTTTTAATTAAAGTGGCAATTTGATTATTGTTGCCATACATAATTATTTTCCATATCAAACTCTTTGAAATAAAATAAACGGTAAAATTAATTTGAAAATGCCTGAAGGTGATGCGAGAAAGCATTTTAAAAACATTTTTAACTTAATATTTTGCATGAATTTATATTATTTATATATGCAAATCTATCCCAAAAAATGAGAATTTTCAATGCGATACTTTTCCCAGAATAAATTAAAGAAGTGACTATGGAGGTGCATGAACGTCAATAAAGCAAAGATGTGGGGGTGAAGCGTCATTGATAACAGCTGTCATTGGCTGAAACTGCTATGATGATCGATCTCATTGGCTAAGGCAGTCCACAACAGGACATTGTGACGCCAGCACCGTCACACCGGGGTGTCATATATTTGATTAAGATGCATCGTTTCAGGGTACACACTGCAAAACCCTGTCGCATCTTCTCTAAATGTTTTTCCAAGTTGAATTACATTTCATTTGCTGAATAGACTAAGATGCAGTTTGGCAATTTGAAAAATGAAGGAAATATGAGGACATTCCTATAGCGAATAGATTTTTGGCAATTACCTTGATTTCCGCAAGGTGGCACATTTGGACCAACAGTAAAAACTTATTTAAATTTTAGATTGGTTTTGCAATTGCATTGAAGGCAAGATTAACTGAAATATGGTTGAATTCTGTACGAAAGATTCCCAAATTGTAGAATTTAAAAGTGAAGTGACACTGTTTTGAAAGGTACCCTGAAACTTTGTCCACATTCAGTGAAACTTAGGTAAAACTGAATGAAATGAGTGGTAAACCAAAATCTCTTTTAATAAAATCAAGAATTCTCAGGACATTAGGAACGAGTGTGTTAATGATTCCAGCGAAATCTCTTCCAAATTGGAAATTTGAGAATATCATTTAAAAATACTGGTTTGGGACCTCAAATTATTTGTTCTAGGATGATTGTCTATATGCAATGTGACACACAACTCCGTAAGTTTCTAATTTATGTTTCTCACTGGTGAAACCAGATGGCGCAGTGACATGCGAGGTTTATGTAAGTGGGGTGCATCCGTCATGTTCAATGGCTGCCAACAGCTCATAGTGTAACTCTTAACAATGTGATTGTGGAGTACTATACATGATATTTTCCATGCACTTTCCTGAAAAGCATCTCATTGTTTTATGTACAGGTTTGTGGGGTGAGGGGCTGTTTTGAAAGAAATGTAATAAGTATGTAATGTTGTGATTAGTTTTGGAAATTGAGAGTGACGGATGCGCCCCTCTGGTATTATAGTCGTAAACAATTTAAGGAATACGATGCATTTAAATTGTAGCAAAACTTGAATACGTATGCAGATTTGCTAATTAACAATTTCATAACTGGGATCCAGGGTGTCTACTGTCATGGAATTCCTGGAAAAGTCATGGAATTTTATATTTTAAATGTGGTAGACACCCTGCGATCTCACTGCAGCTGAGCCACCTGGTGGCATTAAATGCAATGATTCAAAAACCCCCATCTGTTTTTATATTTGTAATAAGCCGATCGAAAATAGACTGACTATTATGAGAATTGATACAAATGTTGAGGACATGCTTACCTACATTTTGGCTTGTAAAGGCCGATTCACAAGCTTGCTTCAACTTCAACGCATGCGTTTCGCAGTGACGTACGTCAATGTTGTGTCGGCTGTGAATCGAGTTGCATCAGTAGTTGCAATTGGCAATAGTCAATTTAAGCAAAAACTGAAATATCTAAAATGTGCTCAATACTAATATTTGACGGTATAGTGTATGCCTACTTCACTGGTTTGCTTATTCGTAATGTTTATTCCTTAAAATTTTAATTTTATATCTGTATTAAAATGAATAGTGCACACATTTAAATCGGCATTTCATTTGCTTAACATATAGTGGAAAATTTAAATTAACTTTCAGTTTGTTTATAATTTGAAAACAAGTGTTTCGGTTGTGAGGTGACATTCTTTATCATAAGCTGGATTCTTGTGAAATCATTGCAATTAAAATTGCATAGACATACTTATTCATGTACATTATACAGGGTATGTACAGTATACTAACTTATATTCCTAGTATATAATTCTGAGAAATTCATGATATATTATTGTGATTGTTTATAAATTTAAATAAAAAGAGTGTATGTTTTCATTTTTGAAATATACACTGAAACCTGTCTATTGTGGAATCTGCATGCGGTGGGATCCTGTCTATGGCAAAACTTGTCGAAAGTCTTGGTCTATGACATCATTATGCATGTTTAGGAACCTTTCTAAATTGTGGAAGTTGCGAGACCTGAATAGAAATAAAATTCCTGGTACCTCTGGCATGATTAAGCCCATTTTTACTAAGTTTATATACACTGCTCGTGCGTCTTGGTTGCGTGTTTGCGGGTTTGCATTTCACGGCGCTTTCACCAACCGACGTCACCCAACACCTCAAGCATAGTTACGAATTTACGGCCGCTAATTAAGGGGGATGCCTAGCCTCGCAAACCCAGGGCCGTTACAAGGAGCGTTGCATAAAGATCGTTTACTATTATTTACTGTATACATTAATGTGGGTTAGGTTATGGTGGATCTAATATAAACTTAGTACCCAAAAAACTTAGTTTTTTACACGGCTTGTTAAACCTAGATTTTCACTTTAAACAGCTGTTTAAGGTGGAAACTATTCTGTAAAAAACAAACCAATTCGAATCCTGAAACTGGGTCTGTAATACCACACCCTTCTTTTCAATGAAATGACCAATAGAAAATGACCCCAAGGTTTTGCAAAATCTTTTGACCCTGTAATGGACTATTCTTGCATTATGATTCAAATATTTTCATACACTTTTGGTATTACTCGACTGTGTTATTTTGTAGATAATGTGCATATATGTATATAAACTTTTTGAAATACTATTAAATTATTTGTGCTATTGTAATTATGGTTCAGAAATTTTTGAAGCATGGGTTGGTTTGTATTTCTATTGAATCCTGTGTATATGGAAACCTCTCTATGATGGAAAACCTACATATGGTGGAAGATTTCACTGTAATATGAATGATATAGAAGAGAATGAATGACTGGAGTGATTTACATTGTGCAATGTGTTGAACTGAGTTACACACCCAAGGTGTATTTTATTTTTGCGTTTTCCTGTATATTTTTGTTTTGTTTTGTTGTTGTATTTGAGGGGGTATATTCGAGGGGTGGGGGAAAAGTTTTAAGAGCGTGTGTACCGGTTTTTCGTCTTTTGCCCCCGTTTTTCGAGGTAATATAGCATGTTTGAAAAATCCACCTTCCCTACCTCACTTCTTTTGGTTTCCTTTTTTGGGAGACACCTTTTCGGTGGGCTGAACCACGCCTTAGCCCCACCCATTACCCTCCTGGTTTGTATCCCCCCTTTTGCATTTCTTTTTTCCCCCGTTAAACCACAATTCATAGAAACGTCATAGAGTGGAAGCCTGTGTAATGTTTGCTCCCCCAACTCTCACAAACTCACTCACCTCCACCTTTTCCTTTTTGAACACCCATTTCGGATATTTCGTACTTTATGCGAACATCTGCCTGACCCTGCCTTATTTTTTTTCCCTCCTCCTTTTCCTATTCGCACAACTTTTCAAAAGTTAGTGAATGAAAATTGCAAAAATAGGTGCACTGAGTAGTCCCTTTCCCCCCTCCCTTTTTAGGCCTGCAGGCAAAACAGGCTAAAAGCAAAAAAAAATATGGCCGATGGTCAGTGAATTGTTGTTCCTTGTTTATGTATTTCAAAGTAACGTGGCTAAAAATATTTCTTCAAAAAGGGGGAATAAGTGGGGGAATTATTGCGTATTTTTCAAGCAAATATTAAATTATTGGCATATTAAACCTGCATGGAAAACTAATGAATCTACTATAGTGTAAATAAAATTTTGCATATGGAGTGATAATTAATTTGGCACAAAAACAAAATATTGCAGTAGGCCTATATTAGACGGTGTATTGAAAAGCAATGATCTATAAATGACGGAACAGTATTGTTTGCACGTTAAGTTGGAATTAATAACATGTATTATGGAGGATACGATGCAGGAACGATGATGGTTTTAGCAATAATAACTAATGATATAAGTATAACGATAATAAATAATAAAGACGATAAAATACAATGAGCTGTTACGGGGACATAATAGTATAGTGATGTCAACGTTAGTCGTGAAATTATACCATGATAGCGCATACGAGTGCACCAATATGGTCTATGTAAAAGGCGAAAATTAATGCTGTCCTACTATATGCACTAGCTACAGTATATAATACTATGTGTGCCGAAATGAAAAATATAGGCACACGCATTTGCACAAATTATAGTTTTTCTTTTTCTTAATTGCTTTCATGTTTAAAGTGCTTTTTGCACGCGATCATTAATGCACCTAACGTATTGATGTGAAGTATAACCTATATGCATAATTGTGTGTACATATATAATATATATTTTTATTTATTTTCTTTAGCCATGTAACTGCGTGCATGCAACAAAATGCTATTTACTGAATAATCCAAACTTTTTAACTGTGTAATGAATTGCAGTGCATGCTGGGAGAGGGATGTATCTATATGTATAGTGCTGCAAGATAAGTTGTTCAGGTACAAGGCAAAAATGATGTCCTAACATTTTTGACCGTGTTTTCCGGAAGTAATTTTTCCTGTTGCCAAGAAGCACTTTATAACATACGTACTATATACAGAAATATTATAAAAAAAACAGCTTAAGATGCATGTTAAACGTTTTGTTAATTACCATTTGACATAACAATAGCTTTGCATTTTAAAATAAAGAGCGGCTAATACTTTCCGGATAACCCTCGTATTATTGTGTATTTCAATTGTAAGTAATCTTCCTTGAGCTTATGTTTGTGATTGGAGAGAAGAAAACATTGAAATTGTAGAGTTCAATTTCATGGCCGAATAATATCTGCGTGTGAAATCTGTGTGATGTAATGGATGAGTAACATTGGTCAGAATAGAAAAGTTATGAATGAATGTGTGAATACAGTGCAATGCCAAGTGCATGAGTACAATGGGAATTTGATTCAAATATACCACACCTTGCCGGAGTCAGTGTCCAATAAACCTAATATACAACTCCTTGATGAAACAGAACCAGAAAGATTGTAATTCACCATCTATTCACACTCTCACACAGGGTTCATACCACTCAGGGAAACCTGGAAAACCTGGAAAACTCAGGGATTTTAGATTTTAGCTACAAATTCAGGGAAAACTCTTGGAAATTGAATGTGTTTTAAACTGAAATTATGAAGACAAATTATTGTGATAAAACTAGAATTAGCTCTGGAAATTGGTAATCACATATTGTTATGAAACATGTGCAAGGATTTTGCATACTTTTTTACTGTGTCTTAAAGTGTAGAATGCTATTTTCAATGCCATTCAAGAAAGATGTACCTTCAGGCTGAAAACTGGACCACTAGCATCTGACTAATAATAACAGGGGTGTGAGATTGTGCCAGTGTGTGTGGATGACGTCATCCACTTATGCTGGCATCAAAGCCTACACCCCTGGTACAGTTAGCTTGGCATTGGTCCAGCTTTTGGCCTTCAAGTTCATTTTCAATGAAAGGCACTGTATGAAAACATTGAGTGGTACTGGAAGCCCCACATGGGTTACCAGCATGCTGAAATTTCAATTGTTGTTCTCGTTAAATGTACAATAAAGCAAAACCATAGCATGGAGTATGCATGTTGATTAATTACTTTGATTAGTTAAAATGTAACGTCACTATTTTGGAAGTCAAACTTCATTAGGCTAATGTTTTCCAATATCAGTCATCATTTGGGAATGTTTCACAAAATGGTTGAAACATAAGAATATTATTTATATGGATCTCGGAATTCTTGTAACCTATAATATATAATTATATAGGCTATACGTACAATGTGTTCACCAATAGGGTACAGTGCTATCTATATTAAACTGTCAACACTATATGTATATAAGTAAGCCACTGCATGCCATGATCAGCACTTCAGCTTATTGCCCGCAAAAATCGCAAATGCATTAGATAATTAGAAAGGAAACTACAGTGATATTTAAATTTAATTGTGTATACCAACTGCATAAATATCTGGACTGGTTGAATTTTCTGGTTTGGGAAATTTGAAAGGAAAAAATAAGAAAATAATTTGAATATTTGTTATAGTATTTTATTAATTAATATTATGTTGGTATTCTACTTTGAATGACATTGTTAGAAATGGTAAATACAATTGCGAATTAAAAACCAGGAATAAATAGATGACATTAAAATTGTTGTAAACATGCTTGATGACCCTTTTCAGTGTTCTGCTATTGGCTGCAGAAACTTCCGAAAAATGGAGTCCTTTGCCAGAAAACTGGTTTTAAGCCAATCAGATTGCACAATTTGCATCACTACAGCCTCCATCTTGGCAATGGGAGTTGCTTACTGAAAAGGGTCAATTGTGTGCTACTTTAGCAGCAGCATATGTTTGTAATGCTATTGTGACGTCATTTCCTGACCCTGCTTTGTGAAATGTTGTTTGAAACGCGGTTTGGTCAGCCAATGAGAGTAAGGGAGAATAGTTACATCTAGTGTCCTTACTAACATCACGCTTCTGATTGGATGCGGTGAGATTAGGCTCTTTGAATCGCATGATTGATTTTGCCCAATCGCAACTCGGACGCAATGCCAACAAATGCGGAGGAGTGGACGATGGCCATGCTCAACAACACACCCGCATTTACTCAATGGTAATAAGACTGTATTTGACTGTTCAAATGAAACCATGCAGTTCAAATTGAAAGTTTTGAAGTACTTGCAGTGACACATTTTTTTAACGAGCAAAAAAAGTGTAACCTTTATGAAAATTCATAGACTTGAGCAAAATGTACAGTCAAAACCTTGCACCTTATGGCTTACATGTGTTTGGTCCCATAAAGAAGGACCTTGTCAAGCAGCAGATGAAGAGGTCCGTATCGCCTCTAAGCAGCCTCAGTGGCTAATTATTTCATTATCTTATTTTCTGGGCGCTTATTCAAGGGAAGTGGTTAAAAAACTGAAGTGCTAGATGCAGTAGTTTCTCCAGCTAATTTAGCAATGTCACTGGGATTTTTGCTGTAAATACAGAATTTATGAGAAAAGGGAGAGATTGCAGAGAACCTGGCAGTAAAGTGGGGCTAAATTCACCTTGAAAGTGGGGCGCTAAATCGAGGGAAGCGCGTAAACAAGAGGGGCTAGTAATCGAGGCAATATGGTATCTGCATGTTGGAAGGACATTTTTAAAAGATGGCGTGCAAAAACTTTGACCACATTAACACAATTCAATAAAAATAAATTTGACAAGTACACAGAAATGTGATAACCGGATTAGCACATGACGTTTTTTTTTTTTTTTGAAAAATGATTGCAACTAAATTTTTGACTGTGCCTGGTATATACCCAAATATTTTAAACGTATTTTCCAATTAAAGGTTGTTTGCTTTATTAATATTAGTAGATTGTGAAAAAGTATACAGTTCGTTGGCGGATTTGTGAAATGTATGGTGGGTCAAATTACATTTGAGTTTCCGGAGTCTTTTTGTTATAATATAATGTACGTTTTTACCTATTAGCTTGTGGAAACGGTCCCTATGGTTTGTTTCCAAAAATGGCCTTAAGGTGGCTGGCACCATGAATTTCCACTTGCCCTTTGGAAGGTGCTTCCAAATTAATATAAGTGTTTGCAGTGACACTTTTTTTATGAGCAAAAACGGTTAACCTCACAACTGCCCCTCTGGTATGTAAGTATGTTTAGCCCAATTAATTAAAGGAATATACAAGGAAGTTGCATGTGCTAGGGTTCCTTAGAAATAAATCACTGTTGGCCTTCAGACACCCATCCCATTGCTTGAGGAAACGGTGGATTCCGTCCGTGAAATAGGACTGGTTGCTCCTTAAACCACTTGATCACTGCGGACGACAACTATGCATCAGAGTTGAAAAGTTGTCCATTTAAAGCATTTTAGGGTTTTAACCCTAGTACATGCAACTTCCTTGTAATATTGTGCTAATTAATTGGATCAAACCTATACTTATGAACCTTTTCATTCGAAGTATCCAACATATCCAGATTTCCTTGATATCTCTTGCTATTGCAATCACACACGATATCTGGATAACTCGCCCTAGTTCTAATTTTCCCATGCTTTTTATTACAAATTGAGTGGAGTAAAATAGACTATAAACTGCAAAATGCGCGAAAATGGTGAACTTCGACATTTTGTTTTCAACCGGAAGTAAGGAATGCCGGAAATACCCTACATGAACCTCAATGGAGACAAAACATTCAACTACATCTTGGTAATAATGGTTTCTTTCAGCCACTTGGTTTCCTGAAATGACGAAGCTGTATGGCTAAGAGGGGCCAGTGGGGCGTATCCCTGTGGCCATTGGAGTAGAGCAAATGTAGTTGGGGCTCTAATGAGAGCTCCTCCTAACTATTCCCCCTAATGTAAATTAGTACCTACCATTTTAAAGGTCAACTGACAAGGTTTTTGAACATACCTTTGGGAAACTCTCATGCAATAATCGCAATATTATTGATCATATCCCAACGTTTGAGGTAATTCAAAGCAAAAACGAGTCTGA
>JAQFZQ010001927.1:0-16452 GCA_034696005.1 Glomeris marginata
TATTACAAAAAAAACTTCCGTTTATTAGCTATAAGTTGTGATTTTTTCATCCCGATATCTCAAAAATTAAAGGTATGCCGTAATTTTCAAATGTGGTCATCAGATCTCCCCCACCCTGTACATAGGCATACGTGGTGGGCAGGTAAAAGGTCATAAGTTGACTGTATTTACCATGAAACCATTCGTTAAAACTACTTTTTTTTTCTCGAACAAATAGCAATAATCGACTATTGGTTTTGAGCAATATTGAAATCAATGAAATGGCAATCTGAGCATAGTTCCGTGTGGTATAATAAAGTCAGATTCAAAGTTTAGCTAGTTCATCCGGAAAAATCCAATATAAAATCATTAATAGTTATTATATACATATTCTATATTTAAAATCTGTATTGATCAGGGAATCACAATATATTGAGATGTGCCATACCTATTTTGAGCCTATAATAGCTGATTTCAAAGTTATCAGCCTTCCCACAATCCCTCGCTTGGTCAATCTCCCAAGGGATGTATAACAGATTGAGATTTTCATGCTCGGTAGGCAAGGAAGTGGCTTGTGTGACAACGCTGTCCTTGCTATAGCCGGAAAAATAAAATGATTTTTTGCCAGCTCACATATTCTATAGAATTCTACCAATAATAAAACGAATAATTCACCTGCCCTTTCCCATATAGAAATCTCGCCCTTGAAATTCATATCTGCATCTGGTGCGCGTTGCGATCAAGGTGCCGCTCAGAATGGTTACCATGGCAACGGGTATGAGGATTCCAATCAAGAGGACACGGACTGTGTGATGGTGTGCATTCTGTGCGAAATCTGTTCGCCAAATATTAGCATATATAGCAAGTTTGGGCCAAGTGTTTGTGTACCCAGTTATATTTTTAGATGGCACATTTCACCTGTCACAACTTGCCCCGGCACAGACTTCTCTGCGAAATGACTCTTACATAAATGTCGATCGTAGGCCCTAACCTATATCAATAAACAAGGCATCACTTTTCAAATAAAACGAGTAATTTGAAATTCAATTGTTGTTTTGTTTTTCATTTACATACAAGAAAATGATGAAATAAACTTGTAATTGATACTGCATATATACATGCATGAGCTGTATACAACATAGTCTACTATAGATGTATAATGCCAAAACATTTCCGAGTTTTAAATCGATCAATATTTAAATGATTTCACTTTAAAAACATATTTACACGTGCTGAAATTTACGTAGTTCACCGATTTTCGTGTTAGGCATTAATTTAAAGGTGAACTGACACGACCTTAATTAGGTCACATCACTGATCTCCTTGCGAGTCTGTCATGATTACTTGGGAACTGAAACTGTTATCGACCATATTGGCTATAGAGCAATCCCCACCAAGACATTGTGAAGCAAAGGCGCCTCCAAAAAGACATTGTGACGCCAAACGTGTAGTATATTCTTTAGAGGAAAGCCAGAACTTGCAATTGGATTTGGACATGTTGGCACATTGGGCTGTAAAGTGGCATACATATGCAGTTCAATATTGACAAGTGTACAGTGATGCATGTTGGAGTCAGAAATTCTGGGGCAGACTATATGATGGATGGGAAAAAGTACCAATTTTTTCTCAAGATAGGGGCCTGGGGATTATCGTGGAGAACACGTAGAAGCCATCGGCACAATTCTTGGCTGCTTGTGAGAAGGGTAACTCGAATTTATGTATGATGAAGCTAGGGCTGGAGAGTCAATGCAGGAAGGTGTATATGTATATACACAGTGTGTTAATGAATACATATTACAAACTCGTAAGAGTTGTAGAAGGGCTATAGTAGAGGAAATTTTGCTAATAAATCCATGTCCGGAAAAGTCACCAAACCGTGCTACGGGAAGCGCAAGAAGCTCCCCCCTGAGGGAGGCTGCCCTGCGCACTGCAGCGAAGTGACGCCTCGTTTACTAAGGGCTAGGACATAGGGCAGGTTGCAACTACAACTTGCAGGCTTATTTTCACACATACCAATTTAAGGAGTACTACACTGTTTACAACCCTTAATAAACGAGGAGTCACTTCACTGTAGCGCACAGCATTCATCATTCAAGCACCCAATTCGAAATTGTGCCCTATCTTGCTTGATTGAAAAGTTGGAAAAAGGATGACCTTGAAACAAGGGTCACGGTTTGATAATTTTGGCACCATTTCAAAGGGCACATATGACTTCCTATATTGTCCCCATTATTACTTTTCTGATACATGTCACATATAAAAAGCTATTAACGTATAAGAAAGTTAGAAACATTCGTGGTTGAGGAGATAGCAAATTCCGTCCAAGAAAAATATCACTATAGGGCCACAATGTCTGCATTGAAGTTGCCCTTTAGACCTTTTTTCACTTGTTCAAACAAAACAAAAAAACTTGATATGGCCAACAAGTGAACTCCAATGAAGACATTGTTGTCACAGAGGTTCAATTTTCTGGACGGAATCCGTAATCTCCTCTAGCACTATAATGAATTCTTGAATGCCAACGGTGTATTTTTCTAACGAACCCTTGTACATGCAACTTCCTTATACTAGACCGAACATACTTGTGTATTTTTCCATTCGTCCAAATAAAAAAATGGCTCTGTTTCATTTGAACGGTCTAATAAAAAATTTGTCCAACTTTTAGAGAGGGAACAAAAAAGGGCAACTAAACTAATTAGCGGGATGTTGAATTTGACATATGAAACCAGTTGAAGGAGCTTAAATTGTTTGATTTGGAATGTCAGGACATGTTACAAAACCGTGTTAGTTCACCTTTAAGCCTGATACATCATTAGACGTTTTTCAACGAATTTTATTCGAAATGTTACATTGATATACGATAAGAATTTTTGGCACTATTGATCAGATCCTAAAAGTTATAAATTCATATCTTACCCCTATATGCTGCGTTTTAATAGTTTCTTCCTTTGACAAGTTGAACCGCGTTTCATAGTGTATTTGCTGGGGGGAAAATAACCATGAACATTTGCGATGCATGATAGGCTAAATAATTAGAAATATTCCATACTCCATTCACGAATTTCACCACATCAGATCTGAATACATTGTATAATTTTTCTTTGGAACTAATCTGCTCCGATTTTTTCTTCATGAGAAATACTCGAAATGATGAGATGTTTATATTTTCATCAGGGTAAATCCACTCTACACTCAACATATTGGATGCATTCATTTCCAAATCGAGACCATCGATGAAAGTGTATGAAACGTTCACTGGCATCGGCAAAGGACCTTTTTACAGTTGGTATTATGTAACATATTCAATGTGAAACTGTAAGCAACTATTATACGATCAATATTCTCTCACATACTTGGACATCCGCAAACATCATCCACACAATCTGCAATTGGTACCAATTAATAATTTGAAAGCAAATATATGCAAGGAAATTGTGAAACATACTAGGTATAGTGACGTTGAATTCAGTAGCATATGCAAATTGGCCACCTTCCATAACTGTTAACTGAAATGAAACATTTTGCTATGGGCAATTATTGCAGTGAATCCATGCAACAATTCTAATTATAATGGGAAATGCTACCACGTTGCAAAACTACCTTTGACGCAATCTGTGGCAATAATTGAGATATTTCATATATACAAGGTGGTCTAAGACATTTTCACCACATCCAGTAGCGGAAGCGAAAAGCAATCAAAATAAGTGAACATATCATTGCTACGGCAACTTGGCTTATGTGCTTGATGAGAGAACTCTCATTTTGATACGACGAAAACTGACAGTTTTTTGATTTCATGGCAAGACGACAAGAAAATGGGAAGCAACAGAATTTGACAAAATGACATGAAATCCGAGTGAAGAAAGAAGATTTGCCATTTTGGAATCATGTGGAAAATGTAGGAAGAGTAAAAATTTGATTGTCAGCAGAATAATACAGTATTTCAATTTAGTTGTATCTACTAGATAGAATGAAAAATGATATTTGATCACCAACTATATATGTAACCTGCAATTATTTTTACTTTAGAAGAAATTAATACTGTAAAATTTACCCATCTCCAATTTTTCTCAAGGAAATTGCGATATACCTACTGTGGTTTCAAAGAAAGATTGAGCCAGGAGGGCGGAGTCATGTCTGGGCCGACCCATTTCAAAGGGGTGCATGGTTGACATTACCAGTCGTGATCATCTGCACACCTGTAACCGTCACCCCTTTGAAATGGGTCAGCCCAGACAAGACTCCGCCCTCCTGGCTCAATCTTTTGTTGAAACCACAGTACATACACGTTGTTTGTTTGGAGAAGTGAACATATTGTAATAATTCAACAATGTTTATTAATTGGCAGCAATTTTCTAGCAAATGCATATTAACGCTGCTCCGAAATTAAGTGTCACTTGACAGAAATAAAGAATAGCAGTGCCATCATGGTGTTCACATTTTGCAACTGAGATATACTGTAACATGGCACGAATCATTACCCTGCCTTCATAGTTGCACCCAAACCGCAGGATTTCGTGCTGTTGTGGATTATATTGAGGGATAGTGAAGCTGACCACATCCTGAGGAACATATACGCCAAAATTATGTATATAATTAAATAGCCTAAGTGATCCGTGCACTTTTATCATAAATTCACCATTTTCTCACCTTATCAATATGCTCATCGAAATTGTAAACAACGTCTGCACAAGTCTGGTTCGACTCTCCCACTTGGGGGTATAATTCCAAATAATAGCTATCAGATGGTTTACCCTCTAAAACGAGACAAAATTTGAATTTTCCCTGCATTGTTTAAGTGCACTGCAGGCAATCGGATAATGGCAGTTTGCGGAAAGGGAGTAAATGGAAGAAGTGGATTTGGCTTCAGGAATTAGGAAGAGCGGTTTTATTTATAGGTACAAACTGAGAGGCTCTTTCCAATACAGGGTAGCTTCAATCACTTTTTTTGAATGATTAACGGATGCCGATAAAACCACTTCCACATCTCGCGGTGCGCCTTAATCGGAGTACACACAATGTTATCAATTTTAATGGAAGAGCTGTGTTTTTCATAAATGGAAACGAATTAAATTTGCATACATACCATTATCGTTGCCAATGTCGTTTTCAGTTCCGTCCTTTTCTTTCTGCAAATGAAATAAGACACAATTAGCAATTAAGTGATATGTAATTCATTAAATTAATTATATAATGGAATCCTAATTATAGTTAAACTCTTCCAGGAATTAACCAAGTTCAAGGGTTACCAACCCAGCGCACAGAGTTCAGGTTCATTCATCCAAATTAAATTAGGTTCAGGGGTCGCCACACTCTATTTACAATAATTTCCTTATATTAATTTTATTTATTGGTGCAATAAATAAGAGCAGGCAGGTAAAATATGAAAATATGTCAGACACACTATACTGTTGAATGTCAGTGCAAATACCAAATTCTGGGGTTAATGTCCGCTACACTATCCGTCTGAACAAACACAAATGTCATCTACAATGTAAGCTTTATATATCGTCTGCCATCAGCTAGACATTGCCGGAAATAAAGATGCAATATCGCAAACTAAGCCCACACTATATAGTAGAGGAAATAGCTATGATAAGCTACCTATCCTTATTACATGTTAGATTGTTTTGCAGTTAGGTATCATTCTGGAATCTAATATAAATTGCAGCAATTAAAAATGTGTAGAAACAGGGTTGCCAATGATCACATGCACAATAATGGTACAGGTACTGTATTGTACTTATAATCAGTGTAAATAACTTTCTAAATTATCAAAATCTTGAAGTGTTATTTTTAAAGACATTTCTGAAGTAAAATGCCCAATTTCTCCTATACAGCTATTTATATAGATGTAAGTTTGTGGTGCATGTAGGAGTATTCACAGACTTATTGGACACTGTGTTCATTTTACTTTTACCATATTAGCCAACTTTTAGTACAGCATAAAGTGACATTATCGTCTACAATATGTCAATTATCGAAAGTCATATGTATAGCCTAGTATAGTATATGGGCCACATGGCTATACATTTGTTGTGCCTATATATTTTCATTAACAGTTGCCATGACAGTGTATACTTATTAACCATACATATACGTGGTTAATGTCACTTAATCAAGTGGCCTATATATAACTTCCATCGAATTATAGCTTTTAGCCACAAGTGAAACCCGAGGCAATTATTTACGTGAATAATCATGTCTAAAAACACATCAGCTTTAGGTGACATGTTTGCGAAACTTTGTAGCGGAAATGAGCGGATGTGGCACAATTTCCGGTAAAATGTCTATCACGATATTGATACACCATATTTCTGGAGATTTATATAGTATATAGTATATATATATAGCATGCAGCAAGAGAAAAGGACCATGTTTCATTTGGTGGCATACGAAGCCAGAGCAGCATAAACATTATATCTAAACACCTTATATTCTTTAATTTGGAATCTAAAAAGAGACTTTTATAATTGAATAGGCACAGCAATAAATCATGTTTGCCAGTTTTGTTCTTAAACCCCCAAATGTAATCCGACATTTCGTGCTATACAAATTTCATTTGAATACATTAATATATTTGCCCACTCATCCGAGAAAATGCCCCAAGATTAAATCTCAACACTCATCTTTTGTATTAAATTCCTCCTCACATCTATACAGTACAGTGTACTAAGCATATAACTAATGGACGGCTTTTTATCACTTGCAAAGCTCATTTGAATAGATTTGCATATCAATTCATTGTTTCCACTGCTAATTCCAACTGTATACCTATATATATATATGGAAAGAATTGGTGCATTTCACTTAAGTGTTTAATAAGGTAGGTATCCGGATGAAAAGGACCTCACCGCCTAAAAGTTCGTCGCACATTTTATAATTAGACGATCATGCATATTAGCAGACAAATGACTTTAATGAAGAAAAACGACTTTTGGATTAATGAATTGTTTGAAATCGTCATTTTGAAATGGTGAAAGTGTACACGCGTGGTTCTACAGTACAATAAAGTGTGGGTAGTGTCTGTGAAAGTTGGCCAATATTTACCATCTGTGATCATTTCTGGCAAACCACCAACGCTGTTGGTAAATGTTGTCGATTATGTAGACCAAAAGCTATATAAGAATAAGTATACCCTATATTGCACAAACAAATTAAATATTGCCAATAATATATCAGAACAACAATTTTTAACATCACATTTGCATGGCTCCTTCAAACTGGTTAATAAATGATTGATAATTGCATACATTATTTAATTTTTTTTTTTTGATCACAAGGTCATAAATTGCGAATATTTATTGGTGCAAATTTTATTTTAGCTATAGAAGAGATGCCAGGTAGTTGGAAACTACAGTTGGGAATTGAATCACGTGCCATATGGCAGCTTCACACACCAGTAAAAAGACTCAGGTGTGTGTTGAATTAGTACACACAGATGGTTCAGTAGTTCAAATGATGTAAAACTACAATAGCCAGTTTCAAAATTTCACATATTCAATTATATTATATACAGAGTCTACAACTCCGACACCACCTGTTGGAGTTATGTACATACACCTGTAAATACTCATTTTAAATAATTGATGCTGGTCTAGTTCTTACATTTTCAAAACACAAATACTAATTGTAAATGTCATAAGACAAGTTACGAGGTATATGTAAATTCCAAATATAAATGTGGTTAAAATGTTACATTTGCAGCAATAAATTATTTGGGTTAGTGAAAAGCTGTTTTATAAGCCATCACATGCTTTAGGAATGGTCCCTAAGTGGACCTTAGTAGAATCAACACACTGAACCAATTGCACAAATTATATGTATGTTGATTTAGTAAACAATAAACAGAATTTAATTAAAATCAAGGTTTGTTGGTTAGTGTTTTCTAAATTATAATTTACATGTAGCTAGATTGTGTTTCAAATTCCCAATGGTCCACTAGTATTTATTAATAAAGGACGTGCAGAAGCTTTCCTGATGAGAGGGCGAGGACAATTCAGAATTTTCTAATCATGACATGTATGTTTACTTTGTTACAAAAATGGCCAACTGTTTACATATATTATCAAATATGCGTATATATATACGTGCTTATGTATACACTCAACTGTGCATATTCTCACCCGAACCACGCATATGCACAAACTAGTGTGACTGCAATATTATATAATGTAGCATAGGCCTGTAAAATTTATGATCAGTAATTATTTTGTGTCAAATCCCAAACTATTTAATTGAATAATATGAAGCTTCAAACAACGTTATAACTTATAACAGCATTTAAAATTGAATTGAACTAAACTGGAAATTTCATGCAATGAAATGATGATGCCCAGAAGGGAGAACACAATTGATTTCCCCATTTTGAATATGGAATTTGCAATTCAAATCAGCTTCGATGGACCTAAATTCCTTTTTCCCACGAAACCATGAAAGTGTTATAACCATGCTGAAATATAGGTGGAAAATGAAACAAAAATTGTGGACTGTCAAGATTGGATTTTAAGTTATTAATTAATTGTTATAGGAATTGCAAACAATAATATTATTGAATTGGAGACCATGTTTATTTATTTATTCGGTTTCGCCATTTCATAACAGTTTGTTGTGTATAAGGTTATTATACTATACGAGCAAAATATCGATGACAGTATGAGCTATTTTACTGTATTTGCAATTTGTACATAACATTTTGTTTACTATAGTATATAATGTACGTATATTTCCAAGAAATGCTATTCGCAAGTGAATGTTATCTCTGCCGCAATAAAAGAATGTTGCAAACGTGCTTATGGCGTGTCAGATGGAAGTAATATTAAGCACGTACCGGGCACAAGCACAATGTTTGCAGGACCCAATCAGCCATATCAGTGGTTCACCACTTGAATGTAACATTGAGTATAGTATATCTAAGATATGATGCCGAAATCACGGATCGAGCATACATCCCAATTATGTCATTCATCAATTTAGTATCAGTACTTGTAAAAGGTATCCTATACACAAAATAAAAAGGTGGTGGAAATGCGAATGACGTCACTTTGTGTATCTGCAACCATGCATTGTCATTTTACCTGTTCTATACCAATTCAAAATGGACCCCTTTCAGCAAGTTTTTCGTTTTTGGGAATAAGAAGCTATACACATGTCAAATCAGACCAATGGGTTGTATGCTCAAGCACATATGTTCAATCAAGGGAAAGAGCATTGTGGGCCAGAACATTGTCTTCACACAAAAGCAAAATCCACCCAAGGATTCAATATACTGTATACAGCTATACACTGTAGTATATTGAATCCTTAATCCACCATTCCAAAAAGTCATTCTATTCTTCAAGAATCTTTCTTTGAGCATATAATCAAGACTATTCACAAAGGAATGCGTTGTGCATGCATGATGTCATCATAACAATACTGTCTGGAAATGATGAAATGCCATTTAAAACCCGTCAAACCAGCCCATTTGCTATAGAATCTCCACCATAGAGAAGTCCATTGCATGGGGAATAAGGAAACCAGTTTGGGCCACCTCCAGCTCTTGCTGGTGGTCCTTGCCAACTGGTAAGCAGAAGCACATGCTCTCATCTTATGTAGCTTCCTTCAATCAAAATATTGGTCATCATGCAAGAGCAGCACAGTGTGGTCTCATCGTCCAACAAGTGCAACTAGATCGAAGAATCTGGAATGAATGAAACTCGAATCTGCAACCTGATGCCCGCAAGAAGAGGACTTCAGGTGCAATCACCAGCAAAACCCTGCCATTGAAACTGCACATAATCAACCGTGACAAATGCCACATGCAATCGCGTTGGACGGACATGATATAGATTGAAAGGAATTCCAATTGCCACGCAACATTCCTACAGGACATTCTTTGGACAGTATAGTTGCCACTCTTGGTTACGCTGGAAACATTCTTAGGTAGAATTTGCAGGATGAACAAATGCATGTCCTAGATAGTAAGCTACATTGTCCAACTGCATTCTGACATTAATTAAGCAGATATTTTAGCTGCTTGTTTGTATGATCTTGAAAGAAGTGGTGTTGCAACATTGTTGCATGTGGCAATTTTGAAGTTGAGTTCAGTTGAATACAGTGTTTGCGGCACATGGTGTTTGAGTGTGGGTCGTTAGGATGGCAATATCCTTGCAGCGAATATCCACTCTAATTACTTGGCCGTCAGATAAAAGGTTTTATGTGTATTGCGTTGCTTGCTTTGCCAGACAATTCCTGTACACCCCTTGGTGACATTGCGGTCATGTAACATTATGGGCTCCGGGTAATCGCAGTATAAAATCGATCACTTTCCAACATATCGGAAATGAAGAACATATATTGCCAGCATGTATATGTCACATTCGTACGAATTGCATTTAGTATTACATGCGATCCAATCCAAATGATCCGAATATCAACAAGTAGGGTACATATAGATGGGTTGATAGTGAAGATTGCATAATTGTCTTCCTCGCATATTCAACTGCTATATAAATCATAACATGAAACCGGAGTACTGCAGGGAAGCCAATTTAAAAACAATAATGGAATAAACCATTAAATCCACGTTTAAATACTAATTAGTAATTTTAGTATGTTATACCAGCTGATATCTGCATTCATTATCATTGTACACTCAACTTCCGCATCATTCACACAATTGCTTGGTCCGGCAGGGACTATATAAAACATCTACTGCACAAAACCCAAGCTTGGCCTACTGAAATTTCACTATGACTGTATTATTACACTGTGCACACACTCCATGTTGTTGCAGGTATATGGACAAGGTGTATGGACAACACCTGTGTAATTGCTAGATTAATGTTGAAAGAAGCAGCAGCAATACGGATCAATAGCAGTCTATATTGGTGCTATATAATTCTTCCAGGTCACCCTGACAAAACTTGACAAAATTAAATCGACACATATAGAAAGGGTAATTAATTTCAAACGGGTAAATATATCGGCATCACTTTGATGCCCACATAATCACCAAGATTTAATTGAACATAAAATATCAGGCACATTTTTAAATGGCACTGAAAAATCACAAATATTGAAATGGATATGGGATAGGTTTTATATACTGTATTAGGCTATTTTTTTTTAATTTCGCCAAAACAGGGTTCTAAAAACTGTTTGTGCTTAAAACTTATCTATATTTACCTGCAAACTTAATTCCTCATCTCATTATGCTATCATTTATGTGAGGATAAATTATAGCAAAGATAATATGTAGGCCTATGTACATAAAACTTTATGAGCCTAGATATACATTATGATCATAAGTTTCATAACAGTTTAACATGGAAAAACTTTCAGACTGTTAATGCATAAAAACTGTTCATCCTTATGGAAAGTAAATTAGATATAGGTGTAATGAAGTACGCATGCATCATTTATCAGGTTCGCAGTAAATGTGAGCAAAGCATTCCAGGGCTTCATATACATATAAATCTCTCACCATTAATGTTTATATGAAATGCAATTATCGCTATAGGGAATGGCAATTACACTATGGAGGATGTGGAAGGAAATGTAAGATAAACATTTGTTTTGCTTAAAGACATGCATCTTCATGTTTTATTGTGAGATAGTTCTGAGTAAAAAACTGCAGTTTTTTTAATACAATATGGCTGGGGAAATTTACGACCATGTAAACAGACATTACGCAATTGCATCAAGGAAAATTGTAAATAGGCAGCAGAGAGCTTAAATTGTTTAGGAAATTACGTGAATTTGCATTTAAATTTATTTAAAGGTGGACTGAAGCTATTCCTTTACAATATGAAGTAAAACCGTGGATAAAGAAAGCAAATATTAAAACCTTCATCTACTTTTGGGTATACAACTTAATCTTTGTGGAAATTAGTAAAAAAATTTGATTGGGCCGCAGAGTATATCGACGTTTGACGTGTGTGACGTCAGACGGCGCATTGGATGTCAGGAAGCTTGAACGCAAATAACTTTTTTGCTAATTTCCACAGAGATTTTGTTCAAATACTTGCTTTATTCACGGTTCACTTTTAAATGTGAAAAAGTAAGAGGTGAACTCCTTATGATGATCTACCCAGCATGCATGTATACCATAAAGGGCATGTGAATTTTCAAAATGTTCATGGAGTGTAATGTACATGCACATAGGCTGGTTTGTTATGTTGCATCCAAAGATAATTCAATATGTAACCCGGCCTTGAAGAGACCCTTCCAAAGAATGACAATTCGCTGAATGATCGCAATTACAAGACAATGAGCTATAGTGATTCAGTGACAGATTGACAATAGCTTGCAATATGGCTGAAGACTTCGAACAAAAAAATCATTTACGACATCAAGTTATATTTATTTACTTGTTGATTTACTCTCCCAGGTAGCCTATATATGTGACGTCAAGCAGGCAAAAAAATTTCTTCTACAGGCTGGGCCGAATGTCTGATCATATGTGTTTTGAAAACATTTTAAGTGCATGACTGTGTGGACACATTGTCCTATGTTATTACAGCTAGGTATGTGACGGAAAAGTGACTCTGAATCTATATAGCAAATGTACCTATACCAAATGCATTGTACTTTGAGTCATATTCAATTTTTCTACTTTTGATGCGTAAAAACCAAAAGTGCCACTAAGTGCTCGCAAAAAATAAGGCAACTTTGCAATTCAGCAATATTCATCCAGCAATATATTCCCCGTAGGTACATGCATCACTGACAATATTTAACTTATTTACCTTCTATAGAGTTTTGCTAAATCGTATTCTGGGAGATATTGAGTGAATTTTGCAGCATCAATTGTCAAAATACATTTCCAAGATGTGCATCAAATACATTCAGGCAAAATGTACATTTGAACAATGGGTTTTTTTTTCTACAATAAGTTACCCTTTCACAAATCACGATTACAAATTTTCAGTGTAGAATTAAAAATATAAAAATAATCATGTATAATATACAGAACAAAGTAATTTTTCAATACAAAATGTAATGATTTTAAATTTTCATGATCTGTGACCAAAAATTCAGGATTTCATTATTTCAAGAATTTCATTTCCGGCCAGTATCCACAATATTTTTATCAATATTCCTCACTGCCAGCTGGTTTGTATTATACATAAAAGTGGGAAACATTTATGTACTATTTATAAAACTTGTGGAAATTGTACATACACCATATACAAGGCATGGTTACACTGCACCGAATCAGAATCACTATATTCAATCCATGTGTTTTTTAGTAAGGAAAACTTAATTCTCTTTCTTGCATTTGTAAACAGTTGGAGTTTATTGAGTGTGAAATATTTTTAGCACATTGCAATTTGTAGGCCTAATCATGTATAGTAATCCTAGATGCTTAAACACACATTGGCCTGTTTCCCAACACAGTAAATAAATCGAATATATGTATACGTAGGTGTTTAAAGAATAATACGTTTGCCACCTCCCGAAGTTCATAGTCGCTATATTCTTCTCAATCAAAACAACACGTGATCATGTCCATTATTTTTATGCTACTGTACATGGTTTGCACAGTATTCCTTCCATTCGGAGCTGAATTGAAAGGAAAAATTCAGATTTTTGCCAGAGACCTAAAATTTTCAATAGTTCAACGCTTCATTGACTTCACCTGCTACTGCTGAAACCACAACCATTCAAAGTACTACTATACAAAAAAACGAATTTTTCTAATTCTTATATTCTCATCTGCATCATACTTGCTTCGCACCACCCAATAAACTTATTGCACCACGCAAACCACTATACAGTGATGGAGGATAATAAAACTCTTTACAACCAAAACGAGGTTGACCTTATTTTTAGCTAGATGCATGCATTGGTCTTGTGCACAACAAACTTTACGACTTTCAATGATTATGACATGATCACACATAATAGTCGACTCCACTTACAATATGTGAAATCCCATATCTCAGTACCAATTCGTTTGCTTCTCACATCATACACTAGAGGTCTTAGCAAAAGATACTGCCGAAAGAACTTCAAAATCTTTGGAACCATTGTTGAAAGACTAGGCCTACTAGCATATGTATAATTTCAATGGTAATATTGTTCCATATAGTATCTTTGTGCTAAATTCTACATGTGCCTTGCTAGGAAATAACAGGCAATTTAGTTGTCAGGCAGTGAAGTATTTTGTAAGCATTCATTGCTTTCTACAATTTAATTCCCTTATGGATAACTAATAGAAAAACAGTAATTGGATGAATTTAGACAGAAAATGGTTGGGTAATGGTAACATCGCGTGGAACTTGGTCAAGTTGGGTTTCGTGACAATATGGCATTGGGGTATTACATCTTTTTTTATATTACTATAATATATCAAAAGTTATGTTTACTCACATGGGGTTTGGTGCTACTAGGTGATTCTTCGTAAGCGACAACAAAGAAAACCAAGTAAATTGAAAAACTAAGTCCGTAGAGGAGAGAAGACATAGAAGGTAACTGCCAAATACAAGTTGGTGGAGCTGCTATTGCTGGTGTAGTAGTGAATGCAAGAGACTGAATGAGAAGGGCAGAACAGCAGACGACCGCCGCCAAATATTCGCAACCAGCCTATGCAACCAATAAAAACCTGTGGGCGGGGCCACGTATCTCTAGCAGCTATTCTCATTTGTCAGCTAAACTAGTGTCACTCAACGCCATCATCAAAGTTTCGTGTTTCTCATCTCCTGCTACTGCTACCGATTGCATAGCGATCGATACTATCTATAGCTTTTTTGGATAGTATATAGTATTAGTCAAAGAAAAAATGGCCCCACTTCATTAAAAGTGACCCAAACCACTAGCTTCCGTGCCATACATATATATCTCTCGCATTACAAATATACTTACATAGAGACCATGGTCCCTTTACGCGTGCATGCCATGCATGCACAAACTTAAAAAGGTGGACTAGCAGTGTAAATTTCATCTATATACCGTTTATAAATACACAAATTAATCATACTTATTAACTAAATATAGGATGCGCTCTTCAAGTGCCCTATCTTGAACGGTTAAAAAGTTGGAACACTGATGACCTTGAAACAAAGGTCCAATGGGTCTATGCATGGAACCATTGGAAAGAGTACATATGACATCCTATATTTGGGCCTATTGCACGGTACCGACACAGATTAGATAATAATTGTTCTGCATATGCAGTGTGAACCAAAAGTCTCTTGCACTTTGGAATAATTTCATACCTGTCATGCCGGCTGGCTATACACACCTAGAGAATGAGCTCGAATGAACGGAAGTGCTCCTGTTCGCCTGCACAAGGTGTGAGCACGATGTTCGCACGAACATCGGAAGTAAAAGCGTGCTCGCGTTCTCCACTGCTCCACCCAGAGTCGGTACTTCAAAGGGATTCGCTGGAAATGTGCGCGCTTCCTATTGGCCAACAGTGCGCTCATGGGTGCCCACATCTTGTAGTGTATTGTGCTCGCTCGCGCTCGCTTAAGCTAGCAAACGGACGATCACTTAGCTTAGCAAGTACTATGGGGCCTTTGAAATATGACATCAATTGTGACCTTGACCTTCATCTTCAAGGTCATAGGTGATTCAAATTGTTAATTAAACATCCGAATGGGTAACACTAAATTGCAAAGTCGTAGCCAATTGTTTAAGAAGCAGTTTAAACCAATTTCCCCATGGTACTTGCTAAGCTTTACAGGTACGAATTTATATTCCAAAGAGCAAGAGACTTTTGGTTCACCCTGTATTATGCTTGACGTATACGTATACTGCACGTGTTGATTGGTCCCGCAATAATCTTATTTGCAGAAACGCATTTCATTTGAATTTGAAATGGATTACATCATTGGCCCGTCTCAGAGAAAACGAACGCAGTTGACATGATAATTTACAGTTCATATATATTCCTACTGCAAAACAAGAGTAATCTTGGTACTTAATCCAATTGGGAAATCAATTGTTCTAGTTATCTAATTTCTCCGCAGTGGTGCCTTTCTTTCCCAAATATCCCAATTCCTGAAATATGAAATAACCAGTTTTTAAAAAAATATTTTTACACGTTCTTGTGTTTTGTAACCTTGGTAACCTGGGGAAAGACTGCATGCAGTGCATCTGATGACTACTGAGGGCGCCACTTGGTGGCATCACTTAGCATCACTTACAGTGATCGATCAGTATCGATCTACCAAGGTGTCAAAAATAGAATGCTTTTGGATTAATACATTCGGCAGTTTGTAAAATATACCACATAGTACTCATAAAAGTTTTGAAACCTGCAATATTGTGTCGTTTGCACTAAAAAACAAATGGAATTTTAAAAAAGTATAAAAACAAAATGTAGCTTGCTCAAACCAATGTCAATCTTGCAATCATTGCAATATACAGTTAATCATTTCAATATGATTAACAGTCGTCTTCAATTACTTAAGGCGAGAACACAATTTTTACGTTTTGAGGGTGGGGAAATACATTTTTTTGCATTTCCAAAACTTATGTTCG
>JAQFZQ010001928.1:0-16450 GCA_034696005.1 Glomeris marginata
CAAAAGGTACCCTGTTTAGAGAGTAGCATACGTCATAATCTGAACTCATGGAGTGTCAACTCTCGTGCCGATTGCTATAATTTGGAATATGTGTCATTTTACTCAATTGAATGTGTAAAGCACAACAATTGTAACTTCCAATTTTTATTTCAGAGCAAATATTACTTCTGAGCATCCATTTACACCTGACACAGCATAAATACATATATTTTCGCAGCTTTAAATGTCAATTCCAATTATTGACGAATAAAAGTGAATGAAAATGTATATCGCATTGACATTAATATTTTATTTCAGTTGTCTACTCTTCACGATACAAACCAGTATTAACAAATACGACAATTTGTACATATGGATGAACTGTGTGAGCACTCCTTCGAGTTGGAAATTGTATATGTATGCACGGCTTTGTTTTCCTCATAAGAATTAAATAGCAGACCATACACAATATGGGGGTGGGGGATCCTCCATAAACGTTATCGAATTGAAGTGATGCAAACAAATTCAACACATTTTCTTTCAATATTTGTGCATACTTCAATTTCTTTCCAAACCCAGAAAACGAGCGAACAAAAAACAACAACAAACTGAAACTGTGAGAGCCGATCGATGATAAGGTATACATACTACACCAGGTTGACAATTATTATAATGCTATATATAACAATGACCCGTTGAAAACAGACCACGACTACCAACACACCATCTTTTGCGAGTACCTCGTGGGCAGGCAATGGTTCAAGTAAACAAACACATAGGAATTTCACATTTTCACTTTGTCACCTTCCAATTGAATTGCTTAAATACTGCAACCCTGCCAATCAATATGACACAAAGCAATAACAAACAGCATGTAGGTGTATATTTATATAGGTATGAAGGGGCAAGGTGGGCCTCAATGAATAAATGACAACTGAGATGTTAATTAATGAATATATGGATCTGAAATGCTGCTCCGACACAAATGAATGTTACACCGGTATAATAATGGTTTAATAATTTTCAGCATAAGAGTAGAGCCGCCAATTATAGTCTCCCATCGTCTATGTGTGGTCCCAAGAAAGAAGACACTACAAGGGCAGAAGCTGGGCAGGGTTCAAAGTCAAAGAGGGGTAAATCATGAGGCATTGAAAGATGCTCTGCAGGTGCACAGTGAAACGAACACCCCTCTTTATAGCTGTGGACCAGTCCATTACGGTGACGTTTCTGAGCCTTGTACCGTCTTCTTTCTTGGGACAGACAATACATGATGCACTCATCCCAAACCATTTTAATTATGTTTTATTTTTATGATATCGACGCCATGAAATGTTATACATCTAAAATTTAGCTATATACTATGCACTTAATCCTAAAATAAGTTGCATCTTTAACAAACAGGTAACTTAAAATGAGATGTTTTCAACAGAACTTTTGCAAAATTAGTATTAAATTTATGGGATTTTTGTTATACTGGGTCTGAGAGTGTTATCACCCCTTTCAAATTAAATCAGGGACTTCCGACATAATTGACAGTTGTATTCTTATGCCGAATATTACCATAGACACATCTTATGACGTTAATACAAAGAGAGAGGGTTTAATTACAGTGTTTCTATGCATTTACATAGATTGCAGTCTGCCCCCATGTTCGATCAAGTTTACATATACAGTATATAAGATATATATTTAGGCTATATCTGTATAACACTACTATAATATATACATATATAAATGGCAAACGTGTGCCTTCCACTTAGTTTCTTTTTTAGTTCAAGAGGAAAAGCCACGAACCAAAATATATAATACAATATCGAATTTAATTAACAGACGGTGATGATAACTTAATTAAAAACCAAATTAAGGTGAGATTCCATCTCGTATTTCTCACTCTCCTATATTATAGAAAACAAAATCATATATATAGGATAGAAACCAGACGTTTTGTAACTTATCACAAGTTTTTTCTTTCTCATCCTCATCACGTAACCAACCAAATACCACTCCACACATTCAGCGTTGCAATTTTAGTCATTGTTATAGCGCCATATATAAAGAACAACACTGCAATAATATTATTTCATATAGAAAAGCAATTACAGTTCACATCAATTAATTAATTTGAATATATGAATTTTGGCAAATTGTGTTGTGTATGGTTACTAATGTGCATGGATGCTTATGTATAATGTTTGTATGTATAGACATAAAACTGTCATATATTAATGCAGTTATAATGAGAATTTAACAAGGGAAAAGCCATGTTCATATGGAACAATAATGTTAAATTTTGCCATTATCAATACAAAAAAGCTCAAATGATTACTAAACTAGTTATTTTGAACACTTGGTATAAAAGCTTTTAATTTGATGACATTCGATGATTATATTAAACTTGGAAATAAATTAATCAAAACCATAAATTTTATATTGAACACATGATCCAGTGCAAGATCATTTCTAATTTCTTCAAATTATTCACAACAGAATCTAATCATTAATTACTATAGTAGTACAATTCACATTCCAGGAAAACTGTTGATGTTCGCCTACAGCTGCAACCGGATATTAATTATTTATTATATGTAGGTACTATGAATTCTTTCATATTTCGCTCCGAAAACATGCAAACAATCCAATCCCTATAAGTTATGTTATAGACACAGACTTCACTATACACAAGGAACAGTTATGTACAAGAAAATTGGACAAAGCATGTGAGGTAGAATGTCATGTCATTTTCAAATGTAACGGTTATGTAATAATGAATATACATAATAGTATAAATTCATGCATTAAAAAAAAACTATCAGCTTGCAAAATAATATAGTAGTTTATTTTTAATTGTAATTTTGCTGAAATATGTTTTACGTATTGGTATTACTAAAATTTTAGAAATTTGTAAACGTGTTAGTAACAATGTTTACAAAATGTATTTTACTCTTCTCGGAGAAAATAATTAATCCACTCTATGCAGCTTACATGATTCTATCTCTTTGACAAGATCATACATCACAATAAATTTTACTCATTAATCCGATTTTAAAAGTGAATTCATTTTAAGGTAATCTGAAACATAATATAATTGAATAAAAACCATCAAAAAAGCAAGTGTTCTAAGAAAAGGTCGGTGGGAAATATTCGAAAGAGTTATATTGGCACTTGCAGGAAGCTTTACATTTTTAAACGGGGGTAATTAATTTAGAAGGTTAGTTCAAAAGTTTGCAAACAATTAACTATAGCCACTTTAACTGGGTTTGAATTTGTTGAAGTGATCACTGCAGAGATTGAAATATGCAACTTGAGTGGAATTGTATAATACATATTGTGAAAATATACTAGTACAAATTCTGCAAAGTAAACTTGAATGGAAACTAAGTTGGCAATGCAGCATGTTGCTGTGAAACTTTTGCAAAAAAAAACTAAAATATGCCTGCCAAATAATTGCACTATTTAAATATCGATAAAATGGCTGTTATTGCGTTCGGTGGTTTGTGTTGAGGGCGATGTATATAGACAGTAAACATTAGATATGCGTTTTTGAAAGCCAATGAGAAATATATAAAAGGAAAGAAGAGAAAAGTGGAAGGACGAGCCAGAAGTGACGTTGCCAAAGTAAACGGGGATTTTTACGAGGGAGTAAATCACGTAGGCCACGTTCTTGATTAACTGTTTTATCCTCGAGTTGTCGGTGGGGGAAGAAGGGGGGAACAGCTGATGATGGCTGATTTTCAAAATGCCAAGCCATTAAATAACAACCAACAAAAAAAAAAAAACAATGCAGAGATGCAACTTGAAAGAGCATCATGCATATGATAGGAGAGCAAGTAACAAAACACTGTTATTCGAGTCTATAAGTTATAATGAGGCTCATCAAACGATGAAACAATGATACTAGCAGCAAAAGCATGCCAGACCTCCAATTGAATAACATACGGGCTATAACCGCAGAGTAATTTACCGTTTATTGCACATTAAGTCGTATTTGCGAACCAAGTTTCGACTAAAAGGTGATGTGTTAGCTCAAATAGCATTTTGGGAAAAGCGGTTGGCAATAAATGCCTCAATTTAAGATAAACGCCAAATAAAATCCAAATGACACACCAAGCGTCATATCATTAAACTGACATAGAAGTGGGCCAATCTGCAACAAACTTTACTTGTGTAGAGCATCATGATTCTGCATTCAAGGATGCAATGTCTTGTTTTTCTAACTTAGTCAGCTTTGTTGGTATATTATGTTATAGGAGGTTCCAATGGTGATCGACCATTGGAAAGAGTGGAGTTGCTCGAAATGCACTTTTGAATGTGCAAGCACTATATACTGTGTATCTCTAAACTTATTGAAGAAGTCAAAACAGGAAGCAAGTTTTTCACACAAACTTGAGAAACTTCAAAGTTATTTAAGAGTTGCCAATCATGGTGGAAAGTTTCTTAAGTAGGCCTGACAAAAATTTTATAGTAAATACATTTGCATGAAATATGCAAGAAAATCTTGGTTTTCAATAGCTTCAGAAATTTTCCTTTTGGGGATGTTAATAAATTCAACACATTGTCATTCTTATTTTCCACATGTTCCTATCCCATAATGACCTTTCAAATTAAAGAAAACTGATAAATCTTGAGTACTTTATTGGATTTAAGACATTGGTTGCAGAACTTCATTTGCTAAATTTGCAATTACTTAAAGGTGAACTGACAAGGTTGTGTAACATACCCTGGAAAGTGTGTACTGTAAAGAAATTTGCAAGAAAATGATGTATCATCAAGTAACATAAAATGTTGCAAAACAAATGGAATTGCAATCGATGTAGTATAGGGTAAAATTTGTTTTCTCAATTTAAGGATTGCAACTAAGTTATTTAAAGATGCTATAGAGAAACCGGAAGTGGAGTGAAAATTTCATCAGGAAAGGGTAAAAGAGGCATGACATATGCTCCCATCCGGCAACAATTAATCCCTGGCCCAGTTTATATGCTATATACAGGAAGTGTTAAACGATAGAAAAGGACCAAATGCATCGTAAAGATGCATGCATGGTGAAGGAAAAGAAAGAAAAGAGGAAGAAAAAAGAAAGATGCTCGTTCACAGAGGTCACCACACCGCTTTTCTCATCTTTCTTTTTCTCTTCTTTCTGCACCAAACATGAGCTCAGTAACCGACTGGCACCCTATACGTTTTATCACCGGGTAAGTGATCATTTTTACGGCTTTATTGCAGGGAGTTTCCAGGTATGCATGAAAACAGCTGCAAGAATCCGAAATCAGAATAAAACTGCCACCATGCCCTATACAAAATAAACACCTTAAAGGCAAATGCAATTGCACTGGGATTATTTGCAATAAGTATTCAATTATATTGCACTGCAGCATTCTGGGAGAATTAATTATTCATGTACTACAATTAAATTCCATCCCTAGAAGTTTGCATAAATGCTGAATTTATTTTACAAATTTGTTATATACTGTAAATAAATAAGTACATTATACAGCAAAATCATGTAATAATTAGTTAGTGAATGAAGGCTTTTTAAATACATCATATTCCTTGACATCTTTATCCAAGTTTTCATCTCAATAAAGAAAACATTTGCATTGAAATTACTTTAAATTAAGCAGAAAGAGATGAGCTTCTTATAAAAACGAAGATGAGTTGGGTTTCCAAATTGCTATTGAATTTCTAGGAATTACATCTGCAAAGAAATGTACAAATTCCCTTATTTTATAAATGTTAACAGACAGATTACAGTTGTATAATAAACCCAGCAACAAAATTATAATCATTGCTAGTGTAATTCAACTGAATATAAAAATTTTCCAGGAAAATATAAACAGACTGAATAAGAAGTTTTATTACAAGTCCAAATTTAATTGTAAAATCCGATATTTGAATAAATAATCGAAAATAATGACTAAAATTAACTATTTCCTGTTGTTTTGTTGTTGTGGTTGTTGTAAGTGCATGAGCAATTTCTTATTTTAAAATTGAGAAAGATAAATATACTACAATCATTAGATCCATGTCATGTTTTATGTTTGCAATTTAATTATTATTGGACAATTAATATAACTGACATCAATATACATTCAATTTTCCTTCACATGTCTTAAAGATGTGTAACACACATGCAATTGTTCGTTTTCCACGTCACTTTCCTATCTTTGCGATATAAATAAACGATAACTCGCCTACAATGGTATAGATATACGTAAGCCACCTTTAATTCGAGGATTAACGTTAATGCCGTTATCGTTATGCGTTAATAGCAACGAGACAGAGAGCGGTTCAGGAAATTAGTCAATTACAAGAGGATATATACAGGTTGATAACGCGTTATAGATTAAGATGAGAAACATTTCAGAATTATATATTAGTTTATAAGCCACATGCAACCACAGAACGCACATTCCATATTATATTTAGAAGCAAACCACATACATATAGCATGTAGCCAACATTTCAAATACAATACAACATATTTCTATATATGCATGTAAAATGCTCATTTGGCATGTAGGATTGCTGCATTATACATGTTAAACCGAATGAAGAAAAAGTTGTTTCCTTTAACTAAGTATACCCAAATTCAACAATATCCAACATGAAAATAGTAAATTTTTTTGATGGGTGAATAACATCACTAATTTCAAAATAAAGCAGAGGAATGATAAAGTTATTACATTTATTAAATAGTTTAGTAACATTATCTAATTTTTTAGAATAAACAAAACAGTGTAAATTCAAGAAATTAAAGCTGCAATTTTGGGTAAATTATTTTAAAGTTGTAAAATAAAAAAGTTGTAAAATTTACATTAAATTACCAAAAATAGTAATGATACAGTAAGTGAATTTAAATATCATAAATAAAGATGTACTACTATGAACAACTTAATGATTAAAATAATTTTCAATCAACAATCTAACCAAAATATTTATAGGTAAATTTATTCTGCAAATGCAAAGTAAAGAGAAACCAATATTTACAAATTTTATTGCACTACTGTCTGTAAAATGAAAGGAGACGCGAGTGAGTCAAAGTTTCCACCGTCCACGGCAGAACCACGCCCATTTGAAAGTATGAGGGAAGGGGATTGGGCGCATTCTTCCAAATGGGCGTGGTTCTGCCGTGGACGGTGGAAAAAATTGACTCACCCGAGTCTTCCTTCAGTTTACAGACTGTAGATTGATTAATAAGTTATTTGAATTTCAATTAAATGATATTACCATTATTACAGAAAAATCAATTATAAATTGTTGTTTTTAATTGAATAACCATATCATGGAGGCAGCTATACACAAAACCCCACCTTGTATAAAACTTTTTTCTATTGTAATCAGTGACAACTATAAAATACGTAGCATGTAATGAAAATTAATTACTGAAACAACTTTTTCGGCATAATTTCAACATGTTGCAATTAATGATTACGTATTGCGCAGCTGGAGATGTGCAAATGAAAAGCAACAGCTGCATAACCATTTGTCAAATTCGGTACCGTATATCGAGAAAGGTTCAACAAACGTGAATTAGTAATAGTTATCAATTGGTTAAACGAGTTTTCTTAATAATAATTACGTAGAATCGAAGCGTATGACAAAGGCAGACAGAGCAGCTCATATTTTTGTCTTGTTAAATGTGATGCAATTAACCATTGACCCTGTGCAAATAGCAAATAGTATCATTGCATAACTACTATTTATTTCCACATAGGACAAAGGCAAGTGATAGGTGGTGCAAAAGCTAAAGCTACATGTAACAAATAACACCGCCAGAGAGCATTTTGTTGAATTTTCATTTAAATTGCGACAGAGAACATCAAGACAGCTGACACTCAATGGTCACAAAATTAATTATTTGGCCGTCAACCACTGACCCATTCAATGGTCTCAATCGTTTCAATTATATTTATTAATTATTCCTTTCACTGTAATAGCCGTATCATAGTATTTGCAATCGATTTCAATTATTTGGTGCCAAGCAGAAGGCGCAAATTGCTTTCAGATTTTTTCTCATAACACTATCATCTCTCTGTGTTAGCTCAGTCATCAGTTAGTCACCAGCTCACATGCAACGAGTACAACTGTAGTATTGATCGATATAGTCAGTATAATGTGAAACCTCTATATTAGTTATATTTTTGGGGGAATTTTAAAAGATCATAAACATTCATTTAAAAATGCTAAGTGTACAACCTTCATACATTTCGCTTTTTTGTATATTTTCCCATATAACATACTAAAAACATTATTCCAAAAGCCTAAGTATATACCAGACACCATTATCAAAATATATTTTAGTATATATTAAATATATTTTTTACCAACTGCTTGAAATGGTTTTTATTATGCATTACTTTTTCATCAATTTTACTAAATTATTAGAATTTTAAATATGTATTTCTTAACCAGCAAATATAAAAACTGAACAATAAAACCCTGAATTTATTCTACTTATAACATGTTTTGATTATATAATTCATTTGGCCAAACTCAGATGAGAAGTGAAACAATTAATTCCAATGATCAACTAATATTCGCCAATTGATAAAATAAAAAGTTTTTATAAAAGTTACTTACAAATAAATTGGAAGCTTCAGCTCAGTCAAGCGATGTGTTGAATGTCATACCTCCAGTCAAAGTGCTCGAACTTAATTGAGTCATAGCATTTTATAAGAGCACCTGGGTATAAAGGTCAAGCTTTTATGATTGGCTCCGCAAATTTCAAGGATTTCCGAGAAATCTATTTTTAGAGCAACTACAGGTCAAAATGAAGCAATTGAATATTAATGAGCACTATTTTTATCATACGCAGAATCAATAAATGAAAGGAAATTTGTTCATAGAGGTTCACATTTATGCTGTAGTATATCAATAATACTCATAACAGGCGTTAATGAGTAACATTTACGCAAAGTATGTAAGCATATGTTTGTAATTTATAACTTGTTGTGAGAGCATAATGCAAAACTTGCCATAGATTCAAACAACAAGATCAATTTGTCAGCTTCCCGTTATTTTCATTACGAATTCCTCAAATTGTCAATACTGTCATTGGAAGATGTGACAATATGCATGTCTATTTATTTCCTTCCCCATTTCTTAAGTCCTTTGTTCCGTTCTAGAAGGCGCAAAATTTTTCGATTGTCATCGATCAAAACTTTTAAGCTAAAAGTATACAATGTTATAACTAGGTCATACAAATCAAGCCATGTTCTTATATTATAAAGTTCAGAATCGCATATTCGATGCATGTCAATTGAAATTCCAAGCATTTTCTTGCACTCTTACAGGGTGTTTCTGAAAGGTCTGTACACATTCTGTATACCGGTATTCCAAGAAAAGACAAAACCAGCAAAAAATATTTAAAATGTTACATGTAAGAGGGAACCAAATCAAGGAACTGTCACACTTATTTGTGAAAAATAATTCGTACAATAAATGCTCAAAATTACCTGTTTAAAGGTGAACTGACAAGGTTTTGCAACATACCCTGAAAAAAACTAGCATTTGATTGCCGCTAATTTAGAAACATTGTCTGAAAATTTGAGGCCATTTGAAGCCATTTGAAGCTTGGACTCATTGGCTGAAAATTCAAATTTTGCCTAAACAGGACACTGTGACACCAGCGCGGTGACACCGTCCTTCCACGGCGCCCTCTTTAACTACTTGTAACTTTTTGTAACTATTTTTTAAAAAAGTTTTGTTTGCACCAATCGTTTTATTGGCATCAATTCTGTAAAATTACACACTTTCCAGGGTATGTTACAAAACCTTGTCAGTTCACCTTTAATATTTCATACTAAAAAATTAATACAATAGAATCTGGCTGAATTCAACCTCTTGGGACATGTATTTCATGTTTACTTTAGATGGAGTTTTTAATTATTGTACAGACATTTCAGATAGACCCTGTATATTATCATTGATATTATCATCAACCCCCACATTCCCCCATAAGACGAGATCAACTAGTGCCACCTGTAGGCTATTCTTGGCAAATTTTTACTACACTCGCTCCAAATGCTCTTTTATAATGTCGATTCAAAACCAAAGAACATGCTTTGACTTTACTGTATGCCTAGATTACATAGAAGAGATAGACAGACACAGCTATATAGGCAAACTGGTCGTAAATTTAAAATCGATATGGCACGATCACTTTTCCTACAAACTGCAGCCCTGAATGTCTAAAATCAAACACTGTCAAGCTCTTCTTGAAGTTGGATGGAGTTTGAATTGCGAGCATCAATGTGTTATTATACAAGTTATTAACCTAATAAAAAAATATACCGTTTCACCACAGTTCTTTTAACGGTCAATTAAATAGCATGCTTTTTTTTCCTCTTCAAAAATCGATTACTCTAAATTAAGCCACACATTCATTTATGTACTACTACATTATGATTGAGCGTTATTGAATTGTTTCGTGTCCATGTGAGGTTAGAATACAACGCCATACAGCGTGACGTCATAAAGCAAAATGGCCACTCATTAAACACCAACCGGGATTTTTACGCTCCCATAAAACCACTTACAAACAAATAAAATTTCCAAGCACGATTGGGGGAGGCAGGAAGGGTTCTGGTGAGGCAAAAATAAAAAAGCCACGCATAACAATCATCCACTGAATGAACGCTAAATGATGTAATTTAATGGCAATTTTAAAAACGTTGTATCACGTATACACATGCATATGCAGACATTGTAACAAAACATTTTGGCTATCAAAAGCCTCGAGCTTTACAAATAACGCTATCACGATTTTTCTCTATAGGTCACCGATTTGGTTCTGCTTTTCTTGCAAATTAAGAAATCATTCAACCCGAGCTGAGGAACTTCCTTAATTACTATATTGCGATCAACTAATTTTTCCAACCAGTCTTAAGAGTAATTTATTAATACAATTGCTGTCATGAAAATTTCCACTGATCATTTTGTATTGCTTTCTAAATTAAAGGGACAGTTTACCCAAACAAAAAAATTTGATATGTTGTGCGCAAAAACAAACTATAGAAAGTTAGTATAGGAAGTATTAATAAATTCGCGATAGTTAACGAGATATTAAATAAAAACCGTCTTAAAAGGGGCGTGGTTTCACAGTTCGTCCTGGCCAGGACACCAATGCGTTCGAGTGCAATCGAATGGTGCAACTGTGAAACCACATCCCTTTTAGGACGGTTTTTATTTAATTTCTCGTTAACTATCTCGAATTTATTAATACTTCCTATACTAACTTTCTATAGTTTGTTTTTGCGCACAACATATCGATTTTTTTTTGTTTGGGTAAACTGTCCCTTTAATATCCTATGTTAATGTTCTAGTATGATTTTACATTCAATATTTTTATATTTTACAAAGGATTTTTTGCTGTCAACTTGTGATTGGAAAAGTTTGAATTATTAAAATTAAGGAACAAGTTGACTGATTGCAAGGAAAAGTGATTATAATGGAGTTTACATTAAAAATATGCTTATAATTTGAAATAATACATCAATAGTGTCTTGTCCCAAATAAAAAGTAAAATATTACAATTTTTGTATATAATGTAATGATACAATAAAAAGAAAACCTGGAAATTTCATGACTAACTGTACCAACTGTAATCTTATTACTGGTTGAACATCTCAATGCAGAGCAGATGCCCGAGATAATTTAAAAATTGTCAAAATAACAAAACAAATTCTACAAATACCTTATAGTTTATAAGAAGCTAAAAAGACAATCTTAAAAGAATATAGTATATATTATTCCGGAATTGGGCGGAGTTCACCGGAAGCGTGTAAGTTAGAGCTCACTCTATTTTTACACTTCATTATATGAAAAAAGCTAGAAAATTTAAATTACAGGTATCCCCCGTTATAGAAACCCTAGTTTATTCAGATTTCAGTTCGTAAGAGATTGTACATGAAGGGTTTGTGACGTCATACATTCAAATCTTAATCTCTATGATTTTGGATTTATCAGTATAAAATTAACTTTCTTCATCATAAGTCCCAATTGTTAATTATAATGCGAATTTGAGAAAAAAGTCTCTTCTTTTAAATAACATTTTTTGACTTTAGGATCGAATCATTTGGATTTACAAATACATTAGGATTCTTATTTAACAAAGGGATACCTGTACCCAATTTTTGTCTCTTCTAGACAGTCGATGTTGAAAACTCAGACACCAGCTCATTGTCAATCACAATCTGTTTTCTTGAAGAATGCGAATTAAAAATTTACAACACCATCGTTTCAACGAACTATCTATACCAAAAGACAGGTTGTAATATAAATCTGGAATATATTTACTAAAATGGAGATTGGAAATAAATATAAGTACTATTAGTTAACTCATGCATGTTCAAAACTTTCAAATTTAACAAATTGTATTCTACTTTCTTAAATTGTGAGATGGTTTCATTCTTAGTTTCTATAATTTTGGAAAATCACTCGACACAAGTGACATAACATAAATGCATTACTTATGTAGTAATACTTTATGCAATTTTTGAACAGAATTTAAAAAATGTCATCATTACATGTACATACTAAAAATTCAAGACTATGTCAATTTGTAGTTCAGATAATAAATATACTACTTGGGAATATACACTCGTTTGCAATTCAAGATTATAGTATTTCATCACCAAAAGCACCTTATCACACCTGCAAAATAATACAATTTTTGTCTAACCCAATTTGCAAAATAGTTCTTATTCCAATCACTAATCATCAAACAAATAATGAAATTATGACAACTGTGTCTTTTCAAATAAAAGAGGTCAAAAATCAAGGAACTACTTTCTTTGAGGTGGATTAAAATGATGTAAAAGTGGTGAAAGGGCGACAGCCAATCAGAAATTAATATCATCTTGAGTTCCAAACGACTGTAGGTCTATTATCTACAATATTATCATAGAATGTTATCATAAAATATGATTCCAGATTTTTGTTACAATCTGTTCTATAAGATGGTGAACAACAAAAACGGATTGTACTCTATCGGTCAAGGTTGAACAAGAGGATCGATTGTGAGAGAAAAAGAAGGAAATTGGAGGGGGAAAAAAGAGAAGAGAAAAAGGAAAAGTGGTCTATCGTTGCTGATGAAAGTGGGTTTCTTGACAAGTGGGTCAGAAGGGAAAGGAGGGTGGATCATTGAAAATACGGTAGGAAGTCTTTGAGCATTTTGCCGTCAGCTTCAGGAGTGGCCTGCCTATGATATGAATCGATTTGCCATTTATTGCCAACTCATCGGCTACTGACCCCTTTCTTCATCCCATATCCGTCTATTTCTATTTCTCCTTCGTCCTCTTATTACACAACTATATCCCACCCAAATTCCTATCCTTCCAGATTTCCGGATTTTCCCATTGGAAAATGGCGCAGTGAGAAAAAACAAAAACAACAAAACAAACATGGCGTCTTCTTTGTGAAAGATGTGTCAATGAAAAACAATTGCATGCAGGCCTTACTCGGAAAATTTGACGGACTTTTTCAAAGATGATGACAGATGATTGCTTGCACTATTATCATATTCAACAAACAACAACATAAACGACAGCTGACACGTGGAATAATGTACACAATTCGCTCACAATGAGTTTAACTAATTGCATGCTTTTAAAGATAAAGAGAATTCAGTGTCATATCATCGTTATCATCATCATAATCATCATCATCATTCCCCCTCGTTTTATAATTTATGTGTCGTTAGATACACCGATGCTACAGTAAAAATATATATATAATATTAGCCAGCAAAGGCTTTTTATCCTACCCCTATACACAACAAAAACGAAACACATATTGGGTTCAATTTTTTCCATTCTTTTTATATCACAATATGGACACGAAAAATAATTGCCACTCACTGACCCCAGAGGTAAAGAAATACGAGCACATGGAGTTTAACACCGTTATATGGGAGTATACCTATACACAGAGGGAAAGAGGGAATACCAGGAAACTAATTATAGATGTCCAGTATAACAAATCTTCCATTCAGGTATTAATTGAGCAGAGCATATATGAAGTGAATCAGACTATAGAGTGCTTTGAAATATAGTGAAAATTGACTGATAAGTATGGTATTTTATAATTATTTAGAAATTTAAAAGATCATTTGTTAATAATTGCATTTGGGTGAAATCTTTGCTCCAACATATACATTTTCGCAGATGCAACAGTAAAATTTATGTTAACTTCAGAGCATTTTACAGATCCTAAATTATTTGAGAGAGTTTAAGTTTTGCCAACATTATACTTGTAATAAATTATCATTAGAGTGTCATACAGTCATTCACAACTCAAGTTGAAGCTATTTCGTCACCAAAAACGCCTTATCACTGATGTGGAAGGATAAAGTTGTTTTGCACAACTCCACAAGCAAAAGCGCCGTTTCACGATTTTTGCTTACGGGTAATTCAGCAATGACAAAATCTTACAAATGCTTGTTCGTATGAGCTCTAAGTTCTGCCAAACTTTTACAATATATGTATACAATCAAATGTAAGAGTACTGGAGATTATTCAATGTTTATTTTCAAGTAAATCCATTCAAAAACCAAAGAACTACTTTCTTTAGGGAGGGTTACTGTGATGCAAGCATTGCAAGAAGGCAACATCCAATCAGGAACATAGCTCACCTTGGGTTGAGAATGACTGTTATAGTTCTGGTTTATTATTAGCATACAATTCATGAAGAATAATTTCATTCAAGAAACCTAGTCTTTCGCACGTTTTCCCGCTATTTACTTATGCAAGGGTTTTTTGAATGAATGGTTTCACTGACCATATGTTCACAAACTTCTCATAAGGTCTGCAGATGACAAGCATCATACTGAAACGTTTGTATTACCAAAGTGAAGATTTTTTAAATCTGAATTCAAATGAAATACTGCCATTGTCTAGCACACTTGCCGCAAGTATTTCAGTGTATTTTTTTAAATATACTGTCAATGGAAATGCAATAATGCCCTTTATATTTAATGTAATTTAGAGTTTAAACAATTATTATGTCTGAATGACAATCCGTGCAATTTGATATTTGAGACAATTGAACAAGGAAATAATGTAAAAACAAAACTGGTTTCTTTTTTACAATTTTAGGTCGGATAAATTAAGTTTTGCTGTTTTGCTGCAATTGCCGCATAAGGGCATGCAACATGATGGTTGCTGCAACTGGATTTTTTTGTTTCGACATGTTTGGTGTTGGGTTGTTGGTTGATGTGGGAGTGGAAAGAGATGGACGAAATGAGAGATACAGGGAATGAAACGAATGGCTGAAGCAAAAACAACGACTATGGGGATTTTTGGTAACAGGGGCATTTGCCAGAGACCCAGACGTGTACACTCCGAAAGCACGTATAACTTTAGGCGGCTCCCAAACCCCACACCCACAGTCGGCATACACACACATACACACACGCACACACATGCACATACATACACATACGTTTACACATATTCACCGTTGGCCCACACGCTGCCACATCTGGAAAAACCAGATCCACCACCAGGTTGTTACAACTTCCCGCAACGCAACTTGGTGTGCCAACTGCGAACACGAACGTCCCATCTTTTGCCAACATCCTGTTTAGTGAAGTTCGAAGAAAAAAGTCGATTCGCATTTGATAGAAACCAATTTGAATTCTTATATATGTCAAGTGACAGGAAACTCACAGCTTCAATTCCATACATGTGCAAAACCATACAGAAACATTCAGCAGTACCATTCAGCATGTCAGAGTATCTTAAGAATTGAATAGTTAAGGAGAATATCTTGTGAGTTAAGGATTAAAATTAATTGGAATATGTCAGAGTATGAATAATATTAGTGTGGAGCTGTCAATAATGACAATATAATGTAATGGTGGCAATATAGTTAGATAAGCCAATTTCATGACCTCCAACATGGTGGTCAAAGTGAGGAAAACGGAGGCCAAAATGAGGCAAAAGCTGGAATGTGGTTGGCAGAAAACCAGTTTTCTCTAATAATGATGTTTTTTCTAAAAACTTTTCAGCCAATGGTGGCTTACATGAAATAGGTCAATTATATTCATAACCATATAATACATTAACACTTAAAAATATATAAACTCCATTTCCATTTTGCAAATTTTGTCATCATTTTTCCAATTTAAAAATACCATAACTATCCAGGAGTTCATTGAAAGTATAGACATCCTGTAATTTTGAATGGTGTAAATTTTGTTAGTAGCCTACTTAAGTTTAATTTAACAATTTATAAATAATTTAAAGTCGGTTGGTTGGCAATTAATAATCACCTAGAATGAAGCTACAGTTAGTGCCATGAAAGGTTGTGCGGACACACAGAAGAGTCGACTCATTTTAGGGGTTCGAGGTCTGATTTGGCAATACTGGTAATGTGACGCTGCCGCCAAGCACGCAGGTGCATCAAACTCCGACCCCTAAAATGAGTCGACTCTTCTGTGTGTCCGCACAACTTTTCATGGCACTAACTGTAT
>JAQFZQ010001929.1:0-16431 GCA_034696005.1 Glomeris marginata
CAGCCTGTCGATTATATTTTTAATTACCTTCATTTTTTTTACAAAAAAAGAAATCACGTTATGTGGAACACCCTGTATAATTTCTCATTTAGCATAATTTAACATCAAAATCTGTAAACAATTTGTTATATTATATGAATATAACACACACCACCCCTTGTACCTCCCCTGGGGTGGTGTGCCCCACAACCAGTTTATGCATGGACTCCGCAAAAGGATGCAAATTTTTATAAAAAATGCATGCAGCTGCAGTGCTGAGGTGGGAGTTGCGTTGTGCGCATGCGTGGCACATCGAGCAGTGACGTCACTCGTTACGTATCACTCCACTTCTGCAAGACTTGGGAAACTCTTGAGTGGAGTGCAAAGTTGCACTCGTTGCCAAGTGTACCTACTCCAGGTCTACCATGTGTTTGGAGTGGAGGACTAGAGCTCACTCGCACCTCTGCAGCTTAATCCGCCGAAAGTAGTCCCAGGTATTACAGTAGGAAAGGGCCTATTCATTGGGGCGAGAGTGCAAAAGGTGGCCCATGCAGTTGCGATAGGCCCCGTGTAAAAACGCTCATGATTAATGTCAAAGATTAACTAATTGTGTTGGGGCACGGTTGGCGGCCCTAAAAGAAGAAAAGGGCCTGCTTGCCGGGCTTTTGTCCACTTTTATGCACAACGGACTTTTGAGGGTAAGGGCCCCGAGGGATCCCCCCTCGACTCAAAGGACACCGGGAACGGCAACTGCCACAGCACCCAATAGGACCCAATGGGCACCCAATGGGCCCCAAACGCAACGTGTCGCTTTTCATCGCCCTTTCAACGTTTCACGCCCACATAGAAAACCAGTCGCGCCCCCTACCGTCAATGCACAACGAAACCGATACCCCTAATAAAAACACGTCATGAAACTCCATTTATACAATATCAAAATCCCAACAACTAAATTCTTCCAAACCTTATTATAATTTTGTTAAACCTGTCTATGGTGGAATCTCATTGGACCCGGTATATAATTTCCACCATAGACAGGTTTCACTGTACTACACATGCAAATATTTCTGTAATTAATACATACATTACTAGATGACCCTAAAATATATTAAAGAGAAATTTCCATGATTTTACTATAGTTTATATACGTTCGTCATGAACGCGGTGTTTGTCTGTCCATTTGTATGCAGGAACTTCTTTGAGCTCATTTTAACCCAACTTTCCCACATCTTAGAGAGCTGAAATTTGGTATACAGATCAGTCTCGTGGTACATTTTAATGTATCAACATTTTTGGTTTGGTTATTAGTCCTGATTCGAGAGTATTTCACTCGCAAAAGTTTGAAGTGGGGGTAGCATGCATGGGTTGTTTTCACTGCACATCGCATGCAAATTTCTGTTGCTGTGACGGCGCTTTTGGCAACGGACTTTCAAAACTCCAATTCATAATTGATGCTCATGTTGATCTATAAATTGCAATATTGCATGACTTTTTTAAATCTCCCCAGTATTTCCATGCATGACTAGATTTATAAATTTCATACATTTGCAAACATTTTCTCTGCATATATTATCACTGCACAAAAATGAAAAATGCGCAGTTATAACTATGACGCAATTTATGGCGTTTTGCGCCACCTAGCGGTTGGTTTGCACACCATCGTGTTGATCAAAACATGAATACCATATCAAGAGTGCATGATACTATGCATGCCCATACTTCAAAAAATCAATAATTGAGGTATTTTTTTTAATGTGCCCCTATTTTATTTAACCGGTCAAACCACATTTCTCACCAACACCTCAGTTTATTTTTTGTGCCGTCAGGTGACACAAAAGCTAATACATATATACATAGTAAAACTCGGTTAATACGAACTCCACCAGGTTGGAAAATGTGGTTCGAGTAGTGCGTGACGAGTAGTGCATATGACAAGTTGAACATGTGACCAAGTGTATGTGTCCAATTGCATGTGTCGATTTGAAAGTTACGGATTGTGTGTGACAAAGTGCTATGTGACGAGGAGATTTGTGACCAAAAGACTATAGGAACCTGTATGTATACAATTTAGCTGGACTTTTAAATTAATTCGTAATAACCGAGGGTTCATATTAACGAGGTTTTACTGTACTACTTCAAGGAGAGGATTGAAAGCATGCAATCAGATTTTGCTGTTTTGGATGAAATGCGGTCAAAAGGCCCCACTAATAAGCCCCAAGGGTGTTTCATTGAACTGGGCACAGCATATTATGAGATTGTCCTAAAGTTGAAGATTCTGGGTGGTATAAATGCAGGTGTTGCAGAAAGGGCCCTTTTATATGGGAGGGGGTAAAAAGTGCCGCCCCCGCTAACTAGTGTTCACCCTTTTGAAGAGTGCAGGGACAATTTCGAGGTCCTAAAAGCGATTTGAGACTTGGATAGAAGAAGAAGAGGAAGAAGAAGAAAAGTCGGTTTTAGTTGTTTGGGCCGTTTGCACGTGCAGCACTTTTCGGCAAAAGGTCCTTTTGCTTCCTGCTTTGCCTTTTTGCAACCCAGTCCCAAAGTTCCAAAGTCCGACATTCTTGCACTCAAAATTGTCCCGGGGGCCATCCACCTGCAAACCACCTTTTTCAAAAACTTCACAGTAGCCCTATACTATACCCTGCACTATACACACTGAAAACAGGGGTAATACAGGGACATGCACCCACAGCAAAGGGCACACAAATTCCCTCCTCCCGAAATACAAATATGTCCGCTTGTTGATGTTGGCTGCTGCCATCTACTCTCTCTCCAGCTCTCTCTTCTTCTACAGCCATACACAAAGGGTGTGGTGGGCGTGGCCAGGGGTGGTAAGGGCATGGGGTGGTTGAGGAGCCGCGCAGTCTGCAACAACCAAGCCAGGTATGTGCAGGTGCGAAAACCGCCCCAAGCTTCTTCTTTTGCACGACCCAAGGTTTTTTCAAGGACACGCCCATTGGTGACGTCATCAATGTATTTCCAATTTCCTTCCTGACTTCGTATTTTAGCTACATAATTCCCCTTTCCCTCATTACTACATAATACTTATCAAAATCTCAATTGTATATATAGGATATAGAAAGTATAGTAAGTCACAGTGTTGTAGTTCCAAACGCAAACACCAGAGGGCGGATAAATTACACACTCTTGATTAGTACCAAATATTTTCTTGTTTCCACTAAAGCTGTATACATACTGGATTTAGATTATTATTATTATTATTTTAAATACATGGTTATAGTTATATGGGTACACAGTGAAACCTCTCTATGCTGGAAATCCTAACAATATGGTGGAAAGTTTTCCAGTCCCTTGAGATTCCACCAAAGCGACAAAACTACACAATCCTCGAATAAACGCCGCTATGACCCACAATAAATACGCAACTGCGAGAAGGACATAAGTTAAGAACGCTCCCTTCGTTCTGCTGCATACTGGGGGGCATCTGCTGCTGCCCCAATGAAGCCCCATGGTCCGTTAGTCAACGGCCCCTCCCCTTCCGTGACGTCACCCGCAATCCGCCCCTCCCCCTCCAGCCGAGCATCAACCAATAGAGTCGCCGGAGGCTGCGTCCGGAGCGCCGTTGCAGACAGCTGGGCGCCCGTTGGTGCCCCACCCACCAGCCCCCACCCCCTCCTACTTACCCCTCCCCCTCACACTCCTCCCGGTGACGCCAGGAGTGGACTGGAGCACTCCAAGTCTCTCGAGTGCCCAACTCGGCTCTCCACGCTCTCAACTCGCTCTCTTCTCGAGTCTCTCTCTCGAGGGGGGCCAAGTGCCCCACAAGTGCCCCACCCCACCCTCCACCCACCCACCCCCCTCTCCTCTCACTCTCCATCTCTTCCATCTATACACATACACACCCGCCTTACCTTATGGACAAGAGTAGTAGAGTATGGCTCGTGGACAGCAACTTCTAGTGAAGAGTACCACTTGACTTTCTCTCTTTTCCTCCTCCTTCTCCTTCCTCTACTTCGGTATCATCTGCAGGTTCTTGGACATGAAAATGTCAGCCAATGGGCCCAAGACGAGCAGTTTCTCCGTTAAGGACATCCTGGACTTGGAGCCAAAGTCCGCCGCGGTTCAAGTACCGGTGGTGGCCGGCAACAACGACTCCTCCTCCTCTTCGGCTAACCATCAGCAGCAGCACCATCAGCATCAGCAAGAGCAGGAACAGAGCGAGGCTGTCCACGCGGCTGCTGCGGCCGCCGCCGCGGCAGCAGCCGGCTTCTTCGCTAACTTGCACCACCACCACCAGCAGCACCACCGTCACCAGGACTCTCCGTACGTTAGGTGGCTCCAACATGCCATAGTGCCGGAAACCAACCTGCAATACAACAGTCAGTATCAATTATAATCCGTAATTACAGATCACGTATAACGTAAATATTTAACGCTCCCTAGCTTATAAAACTTAACGCAGAACTGTAAATTCGTTGGTTGTATGAGTTGTACCACAGAATAATAGGTATACCATTTTAACACCCTTTTTAAGGTACAACTGCAATGTGACATGGAGAACTCCTTTTAGGTGCAATATTACACCCTGTTGCATGTGTAATATCCCACAGTTACACCCGCTGATCAGGTTTTCTCTATACCTTCATTACTCCGTTGCCATTACACCTTAATTACTACTTGTTTACACGCCTAGTTTTAAGGAAAGTTTTAAGGAAAGTTTTAAGGAAAGTGTACTGGAAATCCATGTTCTCCAGGCCGCGCAGCGCGTACATCACGCGCATCGCGCAAACTTCTTTCCGTTATTAACTCCATGCAAATATTTCCAAGTGGTTTATTATAACTTAGTAATAACTTATTGTTGTATAATAATATATACATAGCGAATCCGGAAATGACATTAGTGATGACCTTGATAGTGACCTTCACGATATCGCATTTTATCTTGAGCCACTCGGTGTAAAGATCAAACAACCTTGAAAGTCCCTGTCAAGGCCATCAAAAATATTACACGTACACGTCATTTCCGGATATCTTTTAATGTTGCATTTCGCTAATTCTTTATACATTCTACATTTTAATTTTATAACAGTAATTTAATTAAAAATTGTAAATTATTAAACTTGAACAATATTGTAGTTCTAAATTGTATATGAAACAATCGATTTAAGGAATGAAATTAATTAAGCCTAATATATCAATCAATATCTACCAGGCCTAATTTAATTAAATAGTTTATATCAAAATAATTAAATAACGACGTTAAACATCAATTAAAACAAAAATTAAGTATAATTGAATTTCTTATACACATGGCAGCCTTATCCATAACCCAAAATGCATCACTGCAATTTTAAACACATTTAGGTTACAGATAGGTCCAAACTAATAGTTAACCCTAAATTAAAATGGTGTTATCAAACTAAAATTAAGAAATAGTTTACAAATGTGAATATATCCATGCATAATTAATATAGGTACACCCACCTATCACAACAATTAGCAATTAATGAATATTATTTTTAGTGTGAAACCGGGGCTAAGTGCATTACTGTTCTGAATTTTTTTGACCATGGAAGTTAAAAGGGATCGATATTAGAAAAATCATGATTATTCTATTCAGGCAAGGTATTATTTCAATACATATAATAAATGTCGTAATACCACGTGGTTTTAGTCAAAATAACTGGTCAAAGTGACCAACAATTTTAGGCAAAAGTATTAGTAAAATCTGTTGTAATGTCAAATGTTATAGGATAATAACAAAACTTTTAATACCTTGCATCTTAATTAATAAAACTATTTTTAAAATACTATACCTATAGTTAATCCAGGACTCAGACGTTGATATAAATAGAAAACACATAAGTTATAAATATTATTTTATTATAATTCTATACTGAATTTTATTTTTATTATGGTACAATTTATAAATGGAAAATTTCACTTTAACTAAGTAGGTACTTTTCAACATTTATTATAAATTAACAAACCAATATATCCCAATTATAAAAATAGCCTTAGACAGATTGATACCTTGCCTGAACAGTCCAATCGTAATTTTATCGATATCTCTTTCAATCCGCTTGTAAAAAAAATCCGAAATAATCAAAAGGTGATGCAACTAGCCCCAGTCTATCTTGCATTCGACGCCACCATTTTCTATGTTAATAATTCAGGATAAAAATCATATTACATTTGCAATGAATGAAAAAATGAGATTTCAAACAACAATATATAACGTATAAGTCATAAATGCAATAAATTTAATGACTGGGCTGCGGCCACAATTCGAGTGCGATAATTTAATGAATTTTTACGTATTAAGAGTGGAGGGAATTTGAGATATATATGGAAATGAGGTATTAGCTAGGACACATTAGTCTCCATTATAGGCTTACAAGGCCCCTCCTAGTACTACAAGTTCGTCAAACACGCCAACCGTGTAAATGCGGCTAAAAGGGGAGGTTGTAATCTGGCCGTTTCAATCATTCAATTAACCTGCGGGTGCCGCATTATTAAAACCACCCGTTTCCACCATTAGCCTCATGACGTCATCAACGATCGATAACAACCCCATTTTCTCCCCCAACCAAAAACACACCCTATAAATACTAATTAACCATCAGCCTTGCATGCAGGAGGTCAAACCCCGAAATGAGATAAAAAAGAAAAACATCAGCCTAAACCCATTATTTTCACATGGTTGTGTATGTATAACTGAACTGTAATTTCAAAATTCCAGTATATTTCCAGGATTATCAAGGACATTTAATCATTTTATCCAAGGCACTAAATAAATAAATTCACTGATATGTGTGTTATTAATGTTTACATAACAAAACTCAATTAATCCTGCACGGAGTTAATATATTTTCCAGGATTTCAGAAATAATTTCCAGGATTTGCAATGGTAAAATAAAAACCCAGTAGGCCTATATAATATACAGGGTTAAGCAAAAGTCTGCTTATTTTTCTTATTTGTCCCCCAATATAGGGTACCTATTAAATGTTTTCAGTTTTACAATCAAAATAGTGCAAACAACCACAGCGTTTGATGCACTTTGCCCCATAACGCAGATAACCCTGTCTTTCAAATTCAAAATGTTATGTACATAATTAACAGCAAAATGGTACATATTATACCGATCAGTAAATAACATTTTTCCCTATAGATTTCCAAGTTTCCCTGGGTGAACCCTGAACAAATTTAAAAAGAAATGCTGGATATATGATCCAAATATATTTGTGTTGTGCAGGGAAGTAGTTACAACTGTAAATGTGCTAAACTGACAAATAATTGCAAAGCACTTCACTCAAATGCAACATATGGCATACAGTGAAATATTACATTTGCTTTTAAACCGGATTTGCTAAAATGCTAACATAGGTTTTTTAACACGAGATTGTCAATTATTTACTTGCACTAGCTGAACATTGAAGAGCTCTGTTTTAGTAGCCATTAATTTAATATAAACCTGTTTGAAAATTGTTAATTTTCTGGTATATACAGGGTGGATAAAAAGTCTATGTTTCGTTAATAGCCGTTTACGCGTGACATGTATCGAAAACGTAATACTGCGGACAGATAGGAAGTCATATGTGTCCTTTCCAATGGCACCAACATTATCAAACCTTGACTCTTGTTTCAAGGTCATACGTGTTCTAACTTTTCAACCGCGCGAGATAGGGCACCATTTCGAATTAGCAACTTGAAGAGTGCATCCGATTTAGTTGATAAAAATTATTTTCAAAAAGTTTGGTGCATTTATAAACCATAGAGAAAATTGTGAAATGCAGAATATCGTGTGATGCAGTGAAGTGACGCTTCGTTTACTCAGTCACAATTCAAGATGGCTGCCACCACAATAGCTATATGAGTTGCGATCTTGCACATGCAAAACTATTCCGACGACCCATTGCAACTATATACAACTTCAAGGTCTATCTTATGCCTATAAGCAGTCCACTTCTTACAACCCTTAGTAAACGAGGAGTGGCTTCACTGCATCACACGATATTCTGCATTTCACAATTTTCTCTATGGTTTATAAACGCGCCAAACTTTCTGAAAATAATTTGTATCGACTGAATCAAATGCGCTCTTCAAGTTCCCAATTCGAAGTTGTGCCCTATCTTGCACGGTTGAAAAGTTGGAACATGTACGACCTTGAAACAAGGGTCAAGGTTTCATAATGTTGGCACCATTGGAAAGGGCACAATGACTTCCTATTTGTCGGCAGCATTACTTTTTTTGATACATATCATGCCGTGAGCTTCCCCAGACACATGATAACGGGCAACCAATAGAAAGGCTGTGACATAGATGAACTGAACGTGTCGCATTTTGTTCCATTTTAGTTCCCGTTTCGTCGACAGAGGGCCAATTCAGTCCCGACACAACTTCGGTCGTTCCAACCCCAACTTCGCCATCACCGTCCGAATCACCTTCACCCTCGGACCTGGAGTCTCCTATCGGAAGCCCCGCCCACTTATCCTCGGACACCACCGACACCCACAAACAAGGTGATGACAACAACCCAACACCTACAACTCCCTCCAATAACAACAACAGCAACAGCAACAACGACACAACCGCCAAGAAGCGCAAACGTCGCGTTCTGTTCTCCAAGGCGCAAACCTACGAGTTGGAACGTCGTTTCCGACAACAGCGCTACCTGTCGGCCCCTGAACGCGAACACCTTGCCAGCATCATCAGGCTAACACCGACCCAGGTTAAGATCTGGTTCCAAAACCACCGTTACAAAACGAAAAGGGCCCGTCAGGAAAAGGGCCTGGACATGAATCCTCTTCCTTCGCCTAGAAGAGTGGCTGTTCCGGTGTTGGTACGTGACGGAAAGCCGTGCCAGCTAGGTTCTCACCCCCCTCCGTCGCACCAGCATAACGTATCGGCGGCGGCGGGGGTGCCGACAACGACCGCAAACGCTGTAGCGGCGGCCCTTGCGGCCCACGCCCACGCCCATGGACACGGCCATAGTCTGGCCAGCAAGCAGATGCAACTTCTAGGGTCCGGCGTTGTTACAACCGACCCCAGGCATCACCAGACCCACACTCCGCCGAACGCGGTGTCCGCGTCTTCGGCGCTCGGGAACCTCCAGTTGCAACTGAGTATGGCGGAACTTAGCGGTCTTCAGACTTGTATGGTCAGTGGACCGATGGGCCTTCATGGTCACCCAGGTGCCCCAACCTACCCACTCCTACACCACCATCAGCACCGGTGGTGGTGATACGAACCGCGCTGGACCTCATTACATCACGCGACAGGACGCAACGAAGTGCCTTGATTCATATATCGTTCATTCAAAAGTATATTGTGGTTATAAAGCAACGTTGCAGTGTGTAGGTGGCGCTCGTGTAGAGGTGGCCGTATGTGGTTCTACACACCTCCTAACCTGGTAAGGACCTATGTACTATAAAGCAATGAGCCCCCTTAAGGTCGCCTCTAGGTGGCAGGATGATGTCATCAAGTGGTTAACAAGCAAAAAATGATTTCATATAGGCAAAAGTTTGCCAAATAGGAGGTTGGATAGAATAGATGAACCTCCTAACTTAATTACCCCGTCAAACATTCAAGTGCTAATAAATTCTTTAAATATGTACTAATTTCCAAAGAGATTTTATTGTAACACATGTTTATTTTATTTCTTTATTTCAGTTAAATTCATATGTAATTTAAAGGGAAATATTTTCAGGGCGAATTACAAAACCATGTGATTTTTTTCAACTTTAACTGGATTCAAACCACCTCATGACGTCATCCTGCCATTTTAACAGCGTATATAAGAAAGCTTCCACATTTTTCCATCATTTCCAAGCGTAAGAAGTAACCTGCCACGTATAACCGTTTTCACCATAGGGGACGCTCCGATCGCCATTTTGCAATAAATAACAACTCCATTTCCTTGTACATTGTATATAACATAGCAGACGTTTAAATCGATTTTGGAAATGCCATTTTATGTATACAGTGTGTACTACAATAAGTTGCAAAAATCTAGTCTGTAAATATTTATGCAAATGTACGCATTTCTTTAATGCAGTTGAACCTGTAATAAAATGGACCATTTTCTTAAAACTACATAATTATTTGTGCCAAATACTTCACATACATAAATAATAAACTGTAATTATAAATTATACATTTTTAATTTCGTTTTCACATAATGACCAAATATAAAATTATACACATTGTACAAATCTACAGTAACAAGTTCAACTGTATTTCAAATTGTATATAATGATGGAATGACCAAAGAGACTAAAGGAATATTTATTACATAATTTAAAAGACACTAAGTCGTTTTTGGTCTATAGTTGGTATTAATACTGCTAGATGGCGCCAGTGCAGTTTACCAGTTGGTATAAACACTTAAAAATCTTATTAGGCTATACGTAAATATACAATGTAAATTCAACCCAACATTCCTCCTTGATTCCACCTAACTGTAATTTACAATAAGCCAAAACGCCACCTGGCGACTAAACCAAAAAAACAAACTTCAATATCACCTCAAATTTCCCACCTTAAATTTGCCTGGCCGCCATTTTGGTTTAATATAATTTATTATAATGTATCTTAATTTAATAGAAGTCTCTGTAATACAGTAAAACCTATCAGAAGCGGAAACCTGACTGAAAAGGACATTTTTGTAGTAACTTTGAAGCCGTTTCCATAATAAAATCACTGTCCTATTGTAAAACTGTTTAGGTAACTTAAAGGTGAACTGCCAAGGTTAATTGCAACATACCCTGCACAGTGTGTAACTCTATAGAATTGATGCCAATAAAACGATTGGCGCAAACAAAACTTTTTTAAAAAATTGTTACAAAAAGTTATTAGTAGTTAAAGAGGACGTCACGGAAGGACGGTGTCACCGCGCTGGTGTCACGGTGACCAATGTGGCAATAATGCTTCAAATGGCCTCAAATTTTCAGACAATGTTCCTAAATCAGTGGCAATCAAATGCTAGCTTTTTCAGGGTATGTTACAAAACCTTGTCAGTTCACCTTTAAATATTATCAGATCCTGTTGGTTTCCGTTATTCACAGGTTTTACTGTATTTCCAGTATTGCATACGCATTGTGTAAATATAGGAATTAAGGAATTGAATATGTATATAGTAATATACATGTATATAAATAAATATATAAAATATGTTAAAAAGAAAAAGCACTTATAAGTGTTTGATTTGCATGTGGTTGTCGTTCGAGTCACGTGACTGGATTTACACGGTTCCTACGGGATGAAAATGGGATTAAGGTCTAACCGGAAGTCGGCCATTTACAGGGGCACCTCTCGCATCCGGCACACGTTGCCCTTCCCCCTTAAAAGACCCCGGATTAGAAATGAGAAAACAAAGATCGATATTGGCCAAAAGTGGCAACACACAATGTAATTACAACGTATGGCTGACCGTCAGTTACTTTATACGCGTTATGCATATTCAATGAACGTGGGCCGTTCGTAATGAGACGTTAGTGGCGCATGCAACGGACACGCCCACTAATTACCGCCGCCCCTAAACAACCAAACAACAGCAACCAACAGCCGCCATGTTGCTAAAAAACACTCTGCACCATTGTCACGTGTCATATATAGTGTATAGTGAGTGACTGTACATGGCTTTATTACGCAGCACACCGCTTAATTATTTAAGCCCCTCCCCCTTTTGCGGCTAAAAGAGAATTCTATACGCTCAGCTTATGTCTCAGTTCTCATGCAGCACGATGAAGAGCTGGAACGGTTGCAACACTGTGTTTAGTGCGCATGCGCGTGTCCACTAAACAGCCACACGTGTCCTGGGACGAATTAACTTCTCAACTGAACCGTATTCATCCACTGTATATAGCTGTATTATTATTATTTTGCCAATGAATATGTAAAGTTGAACGAGGGGAATAAGAGAAGTATAAAGCAGATGACCTTGGATTGACCTTACATTTCATCTTTCTTGAACTTGTCTATGGTGGAAAATATAACTTTTTGGCCCATTGGAAATATCGTTTGTTTGTTTTTTAACTATTCATTCCCTTGATATTCCACCATAGACAATTTCTACCATACCTATTTTCCACAACAGACAGGTTTTTGCAGTATCTATAGAACTTAAAGCACATCTGACAGGGCGGGAAAATTGGACTATGACCAACCCTGCCCCTTGCCCTGTCATTGCGTAAATTTGTACTGCCCGCCAATTAGTCTATCCATGATTCGCTAGAATTCTAGCAAAAGACGTTAAACGGGTTTCGAGGCACTGACCATAGTCCAATTCTATACCCCCCTGTCAGATGTGCTTTAAAGGTGAACTGACAAGATTTTGCATGCTACACTTTTGATATCACAATAAAATGTACTAGTTAATATCACTAATATCATAGGTGAAATCCATTTCTCAATCTATGTAGTGAATAGAAAGTTATGAGCTAAAGGAGTTTCGTTGTTTTTGAATTTTCTGAGCATGCGCACAACGTATGAGGCACCTGCTGCACCATAACTTGAGTATAAGCGAACCGAAATGTTGTTTGCTCCACAGCAAGCACGTAATAAAGCTACTGGCAAGTTTGGCACACCATACACCATATTCGGTGATACATTAAGGATGTAGATCCTACCGCACATTCTACCGCTGGCAAAACTATTGTATTTTTTTGTTGTAAAAAAGCTACTGCATTAAAAAATCTCACAATTTCACAGAAGTTTAAGAAAATTAGTGTGAGCTTATGATTAAATTCTGGTTGTAATTGGTGTCGACAATTTTAACCTGGTCAGTTCACCTTTAAAATACAGATTCCACCATAGACAGGTTTCATTGTATAATTGTTTCGAAAATCCTCCAAAAAATGTAATGAATGTTCGCTTCTTAAATTGATTACAGCAAGCTAATTACAAGGGTGTTTATCATAAAGGAGGCGTGGCCAAATTGTCAAGTTAAACTGATGGTGGTATTTAAATGCAGTATAATATTTGGAGATTTGCAAGTGAGTGTGTAAATAAAACCTGACACAATAAAAGGAAGAGTTCAAGTGACATTTGCTGCATTCAAGGGAGCTTTTTCAAATGAAAATGATCATAATTTGTCTACACATACACACTGAAAAAAATCCGAAATTTACGTAATAATTTGGTGGCAGGAAGTACATTTTCCACATCCGTTACAATTCATCTTCAACGTGTAATTCCCCACCAGGGATGACTTGGAGAAAATAATGTTAAGGTCGCAACACGTTCATCGATCCAAACACCAAATTCCAACATTTCTTTTATAATACGAAGTCAAAAAATACAAAATAAATCCTGAACCGAAATAAATCAACTTCAATTTAAAATGGATTATAATTTTACACGAAATTTCCTGTAGGTGGCGCTTATTTCCGTAAAATAATCAAAACTGGAAAACTTATATTTACGCAATGAAACCTGACTACGGTGTAAAACCTGCCTATGGTGGAAACCTGCTTACTGTCCTTGCGGTTCAAGGGGTGACCACTTCAATATCATGAAGTAGATAAAATTTATAACATGGAAATCAAGTTTCTCCTATTCTTATTGATTTCCTGAATGGCCGCCAGATGGCAGTGTGTACAAAGCTTGTTGATATATTCAGTGTCGATCATCATCTAAACCTGTTATTTATGGCATATGAATTGCCACAAAGTATTATGTTGGTGAAATATTGGCACCAAAATGGCCGCTTAAATCAGGCTTGACTGCCACAAGTGTATTAAAGTTGCAGGTATCATGAGGTGTCCCAATTATCCGGAATGCATTTTGTTTTACGCGGAGAATGTTTCGTAAAATCACGCTTGGTCTTGAAAAGTTCCGCAAAAACCAATGTATGGTGGAAACCTATTCATTCACCACCGATTCCACCATACTGTATCTCTTTTACTACTTATATAACATATAACAAATTCTAACACGGAGCACATTTGCGAGTTAAAGGTGAACTGACATGGTTTAGTAACGTACCCTGATAATCGGTTTGTAAGTAGTTATTGTGTCCCTTATAACACTGGCACAAGCAGAAATCGATTACAAATTGCAAAACAAAAGTTATGAGCGTTTTACCGATGTGACGTTACAGCGCGCAAAGCGTTTCCATGGAAACGGTACTGGAAAAGGTACTGGGTTGCGAGCAGCTGTGAGTATGTGGCTTGCAGTTTGTACAATGACATCATTCACTAGGATATCATTGCTTGATGCCATTTCATTGTTTTGGAGCAACAGGCACTTCATACTGAGCTATTGACATCACGGATCGGTAAAACGCTCGTAACTTGTTTTTCAATTTGTAATCGATTTCTGCTTGCGCCAATGTTATAAGGGACACAATAACTACTTAAAAACAGATTATCAGGGTACGTTACAAAACCGTGTCAGTTCGCCTTTAAAATTTTTAAGGAGAAAATGAAATAAATGATATATAGGGGTGTTACCGGGGCTGACAGTGATGGCGTCTATGAATTGCTCCTTCCAGGACGATGTGCCAACCATGAGGGAGACGTTGGCCATCTTGACCAGCTTGTCCACAGTGTTCTTGAACTCTTTACTTTCCTTGATGCGAACTTGCATCTTGGTGATTTCTCCCAACCTCGGTTTTCCCATTAGGGCTATTCTCTGGTCCTCTGTTAGATGGACTTGATGACCATCGAGGGTCAAGTCGGGTGACCATTCACTTTCACCATCTGTAAACGAAATTACCAAAAGGATTAATGGCGCTTGTCCATTTATTTCCATCCACACTGAACATTATGTATATATAGATGGTAACATTGGCCACATTCCTGCTCATGAGTTATACTTCTTGGCTTTAACATTTACATTTCAAAAACCTTGTGTAATTATAAACAGAATAAATACATGCAGGTATACATAGGCCTACTTGGCAAATATTCAATTTATTTATTATATGTATTACAATATCAATTGAAATTAATTCTCATGTACAAGGTTTATACCTAGATTTTTAGAAACATTTTTTCCTGAGTTACAAAACCAAATTTTGCAGCGCCACCTAGTGGGAAAACTTGTTTTATAAATTCCCAAAACGTGTTTCTGACATAATACACTTGTATATAAACAAAAAGCATGAAATTACAAGTTTTATATCATTAAACTTTTATAGTTTTCAGTATCTTATATTTTATACGTACATGTTTCAGAATATTTTTGTACTATTTTTATAGGGGTGACCATAAATAAAATGCTGAACTACTTTTCTTCATTTTTCATTTCCCAAGGGTTCTGTTTCACAAGAGAACATTTTTTGTAATTTTTATTCCTCACACTTCGCAACAGACGTTATTTATTAATAGCCCCTATGGACTTGTCCCCTTTTGTGGTTCCAATTTACACCGCTGGTGCCGCTCTAATTTATCTGTAGCTTTATACAAAATTCAAATCAACAGGTGAAAATGTTAAACAATAATTTCAGAATTTCATTTAAAATTTCTAATTGGGAATTGTAATATTTTTGTGCTATATTTTTTTAATAACTTTGAAATGTAATTCATGTGCAGTGAAGTACATTAAAGTGTTGAAATATAGGTATCGATCGCAAATAATGTCATTTTTAGGTTCCTGAATTATTGAACATGACATTATATCAACAATGATTAGCTTAAATGTCAAACCAATAATGTACCCATAAATTGAGAGGATTTAATATATCTACTGCAATTACACAGCTGGCAATAAATTGATTCTGCATTTAAAATTAAATTCTAAATACATTTAAAATTAACAATAAAATTTTGTTTTTTAATTTACGAATTATAAATAATAAAGTTAGTAGTTTAATAATTATTAGAGGTTTAAAAAGTAGAAAAGCAACACGCAGCGCCACCTATTGGCCCAATTTTACAATGCAGCACGATAACCCTAAATAAATATTTTCATTTTCTCATCGATCATTATATTAAACAAATCATATATAGATTTAAAAATTAAACTTCCAATCCCAGGAAGGAAAAATCGATAAATATCGATCTGATGCAACAGCTGAGCATGACATATTAATAATAAATTTACTATTATAATATACCGTGAAACGTGTTTGTCATTAAATGGCAATTACAGTTTGAAAGCTTGGATATAATTACATGATTTGTAATTAATTATTTATTACAAATGTCATTGTTTAAACTTACTTACCCTTAAGTTGTTTTGGTTCTCCTAATTCGATCACGAAGATGGCGTCTTTCTCGTAACTGTCTTCTTCCGCGATGTGAACCACGAAAAACTTCCTAAATACAGAATTAATCTTATTAGAAACACACAGAAATTTAAAAGATACACAAAGTAAATGCAAGAATAAAGAAAGTTGCCAAACAGAATCCCGGTGGAAATTAGTAACAAAAAAATTAGCACTTTAAGTTGGGCACTTTAAAGGTGAATTGACAAGGTTTTGTAACATACCCTGGAAAGTGTGTAATTCTATAGAATTGATGCCAATAAAACGATTGGCGCAAACA
>JAQFZQ010001930.1:0-16404 GCA_034696005.1 Glomeris marginata
TCTTTGAAACGCTTTGGTTTTTCTAAAAATAATTGTGAAGCAAAAAGTGGTGCATTCATCCCCGGTCTCCCCTATAATATTTAAATCAGTTTAATTAATTTCATTGAATTCAAAGATTCAATAATACATCATGTCAGCAATCTTTTAATCCGCATAGTATAGAGCTCAAAGAAAGTGCATAAAACCAATAATGGTAAAACCTATTCAACGACAAAATTCAAATAAGTACTGCCACCTCCTGAAAAGAAATTACCTCCTGAATTTTGGGATCGTCCAAAGATGTCTTACACCACTTTCATGTCTGCTTTTCAGCACATTTCTCCTTCACTGTCTCAAATAATTTCTCTTCCCTTCCTATACTCCATTCAAACTGATGTTGCTAAATAATAATTAAAGAATTCCTACTTTACATAACGTTCAATACGATGCAAATAGCCCCAATGGATCAGGATAGTGAAGTTCCCAAAAATATATAATATATCCCCATTCGTTATTACAATCCAAAGCAAATTGCATGCTTAAAAACATCGCTGTCAAGCTTCGAATTTGATGCAACAGAAGAGAAAAAAACACCAATATTTCCGAAATATACTTGCACCCTTTACTTTTATGCCTATACCATGGCAATGGAGGAAAGTTTGGCTTTGCCCAAAGCCGGAAAACCGCTTGGTAATCAATCAGATGTGGCCTCTTGGAAGCCAGATGGCCTTGTCAGCTTCAAATTCTCGACTTTGTTTTAAATCTCAACCGTCGACATCGCTAAACTCTGCCTATGATATAAAGTATATATTGACACCTCGTATATTGCACATGCTGGTAGTGTCTGGTTGGTTCAAATCGTATAGGTATTTTTTGTTACTTTACAGAGAAACAAGCCACGGGACGGGAACACGCTGTAATAATGATATTGATAAAAGAAGTGTGGAGTGAATCGAAACAACAACTTATTGCCACCATCTATCAAGCCAGCTGCCATACTACAGCAGGCACACGACTTACGTCAATTTAATCTACTCTATACTCCATTTACACACCTTTACTAAAGTCACAGTCCACCTTATATATGTTGAAATAAAAAAAAATCCTTCCAAACATATAACTTAAAGTACACAAGCGTGAAATAAGGTTGAAACTGAAAGATGAAGTATGGCTGAAATCGTATAGGTTTGTCATCACATTTTTCAATTCCATTTATTTTTTTCCCCCAATAGTTTCATATAGAACTTCCAAAAACTTATTCCCCATCCACTACTAGTGAAAGCTATGATAAAGTTAATTCCTTATATTAATATTTAAAAATATCAATGTTTCTAAAAATGGCGAAAAGCAGTATTTAACCTGAACATCTCATTTTTCTTCCTTTTTCCATCTGACCAAGGCCTTGATCTGCCACGGGTATGCATGCAGTTACATTCCACATCCTCACTGGATCTTGGAAAGGATGTATAACCAATTACATCACTTGCAAAACAACAACAATAATAATAATCTATCTGCCACATATATAACTACAGCAGTTGCAGCAAAAATCGAAATATCGTATCAAAAATATATCATTTTTAGGATCTCTCATTCTACTTGAGCATCTTATTACAGTTTATTTTCAATGCTGTTATTTAAATCTTAGTTATCAAATGGACATAACTTTGAAAGGTCTACTCCATATATTGATTTTCGGTGTTTGCAAGAAGATGCAGCAAACATAATGAGCAGCCATGGTAATTTACTATAATAAGATTTCTTTTTTTTTTTGCTTTCATATATAGGCTACACAAGTCAACATTTTTACAAAGTAATTTACAACTACTCAAGCTATTTATAGTTATAAAAACCATTCCACGCATCACACAGGAACGACCTGTCAGAGACATGCAGAAATTGGCATGTATGTTGAAGTGAATTTATCCCTTTTCTGCAATTCCTACTTACAAACGAGGGTTGCAATAACGACGTTGGCACTTGCAAATCTAAGACCATTTGCTGTCTAACGAGCTCGGAATGGGCAACAAGAGGAGGGGGGGGGGAAGAGGAGGAGGTGCCTTGCGCATGCGCAACTCTCCCAACCTAAAGGTGCTTTAAAATTTGCATAGATGGAAAGCTTTTCCGGGCCGAAACATGATTTTCTATTGTTCAGTCGGCATTTCATTTCCTGTTTGTAAATATATTACTGACCGGAAGCGAGCTTGCATTGACGCATGCGCAGTGCGCAACTTGCATCAACAGAATGTGCGAAATGTGCCAGGCTTAATGAAGATAGATTCGACATTCGTCCTGCTCGGTCACTGAATTTCATGCCATCGCACTAATGAGCGGAAATATTCAATGCATTTCCAATGGCACACCAAACATTATTTTCCATCATCACATTCTCTACACACAAAAAAAAAATTAATTCCTTGTACGTAATTAGCGTTCCTTTTAGGAACTTTTTACATTGATTAAATATTTAAAAACTATATAACTATTAAATCGTTTTTTACACCTTGAACATGCTTTTTAAAGTACCTTAATATCTTCCTATATCTTCAATAATTGGATAATATGATTCTCATGTCACATTTACTAATTATAAATTTGCGTCATTGACGTTCGTATAAATGAAATTTGCACTTATTAATTATAATTGCCAAAGAAAAGATAATAGTATGTCACATTTATACTGAGCTGTTAAAACAAAAGTACCACACTTTCCCAACAGGTGTCCATTTTGATTACTGATCATTTCAGTTCTCTGATTCAATACCACCTATAGCTGTCATGCTGTGTGCAAGTGGTGCAAGCTTGCTTGCGAGCACCACAATGCATTGCGCACAACATCTTGCCAATGAGCCCAATGAGAATCGACAACGTGCCAAGACCATTTGAGGTGTATATTGTGGTGATGCTAGATTCAGCTTGAACTATAGCCCTTGTCACCCATCTTGTTATTTCCTGATGTGAGCAAAATCACTGCGAAGTGTAAATATTGTACGTTATTGTTATAAAAACCTGTCTATGGTGGAATCGCAAGGAACCGGACACATTTTCCACCATAAACAGGTTTTCCAGTATAGAGAGGTCTTTTTTAAACACGATAGACAGGTTTCCAGCATAGACAGTTTCCACCATAGCAAACCCTACTTCACAGAAGTAGAAAATCCTAACACACCATCATTTCAGAAATTTATCTTCACCACTTGCTTTATTCACTATTTTTGTGAAAACCAGCATAGTAAGTTCGGAAAATATAATCCGTGCCCTTGCAAATCTAACATAGGCAGGCTTCACTGCATGCAGCGGTTATTCAAGGGCTGCTGCAAACATGTAAGTGCTTACAACAAGAATAAGTTGAACGTACGCCTATTGTTTAGCATTACTTTAATTGTGGGAAGTTGGAATAAACAATAAATGTGAACATTTGGATGTTTGCAGGTGTTAGTGGCGCACATAGAGTATACATGAAGTGAAAGCAGAAGCGAGATAGGAGCATGAATCGATGGCAACCCTGCGGAGAGGCTAAGCTGTAACCTGAGCGGAATGGCTCCACACGGCCATATAACGCCAAAGGTGAAAGGTGAGAGCCCCAGACCTCACAGACCGTTGTTGCCAGTTTCCGATCGATGCTATAACAGTTAAGACTCCTCCACAAGTCAAACTTTTCCCCGAATCGCATTTAAAAATTGCGCATAATCCGAGTGAAAATGCATATCTTATGAATTTTGAGAGAGGCAAACAGAAATACTTTCGAACAATGAGATTGAATCAAGCACATTCTCATTATTCGAAACCAATTTGCATTTCACGCATCAACAGCGCAACTATGGCACAAAATTGAACTCAGCTTGATGTGCAAACAAACTAACAAAGTCGTTAAAATGGCATTCACAACATTCATCACCAGTTTGAAGCCCATTTTTATTTCGACTCAGCTAGGCTGCAAATGACACATGTTTTGACCAATTATAAATATCAAATATGACCATACATATGCACCTACAGCACAATGAGCGATTATCATTGATGTTAGTTTGCTATGCTGTCCGCACATGAAATTTGAGTTTAATATGCAGTTTAATGTTTCAAAACCCAACCTATAAATTGTACTGACAAAGACAATTTATGTTCATTGGAGGTTTCACATGTCAATAATGCATGCATGATTCTGCGATCGACCGCAGTTATTGATCATGCAATCACATGCAAAACAATTTAAAAAGGCTGCATGACAATTCCAGGTTTATAATGAATTATTTTAGCAGTTTCCATCTTTGAACAGCACTTGTCATGCAGTATACAGACGATAATGAGGGTTATTATAAGTAAAAACGACCCTCCAAACTCAGTAAATTCCCTCAATAAACAATGCAATTATTTTGTTTTGAAGATAGCATTAATAATATGTAATAAAAAAGTGCTCGTCTTGCTTCTTAATTAAATCCCATCACCTTTCCAGAAAACTTTCCTTATTTCATGACCAATATTTATAATAAAAATTGTAATTTTATATCCCTTGGTGTTTCGATCTAATTGAACAGCTGTAAATGTTACATTTCTTTCCATAGATCTGCACCTAACACTACTTTCACTTTTTTATATATCACGTTACAGGTGAACTATCTGTTCTGTGAGTAATGTGTGCTTAATATTAAACTGCAATTTTCGTCGTTTGCTTGATAAAATTGCCGAAACAACTTCTATACTTTTATGTGCTGGCAGCATGAATTATATACAAGACAATCACGTTTTTTCTCGTAATTAGGTCTACTTAATCTTTCACACTTATTTAACATTCTCGCACGTGTGATGATTGATCCTGGCTGATGAGAGCGCCAACTGTCAAACATCACACATTGCATAGAATGCGGAAATTGCGAATTTGTTTTCAGGTTGCGCGGTTCAGTAATGAATGAGCAGCACGCAACGTGTAATTTTTTTCCCCTCTCTCACCCTAAAATTGGATGAATCACACGAGCACCAACAGTACACATACATTATGAGCATGATGCATGCAGAGGCCCATTTGCTCCAAGTGAGAAATTTCCACATTGGGAACAGAAATGTGATGCAGTATTCCCCGCCCGGGGTTTGCAGTTTGCACTCCCAAAATGCATCCGTATGCAATTTGCTCAACTCTGCAAACTTTCATTAAACTTTTGCAGTAGGTACCCTAAGTGAAAACCCAAAGTTCCCTACAACGCACTACGATATGTAAACATCTTTGTGTGCAATTCAATTTTACCAAATATTCAATAGAGCACACATTCTAATCTAAACACATGAAAAAGATGTTATATTAAATTAGTATTCTTGCTTATCACAATTCATAACTTCATGGAAATTATATTTTTATGTATAACACATCATGCCTGCGGCCATCTTGGATTTCACCAATATTGATTTTGCAATGCTCCTCAACTAATTATAGTTCATAACTATATTATTTAAAGAAGTTACAGCCGTTTCGAAATTCAACATTTTGGCCCCACCCATGACCATGATTGGCTGACGTGTTACACGTGGTTTGGATGATCCAACCAATAGCAACGGCTAAAATGTCGAGTGAGGGAGTTGGTGGAGGTGGCGCCAAAATAAGAGGGACCAAACGACCAATGTTAGCATAGTTGGTCACTTAGAACCTGTTATGTAAAACAACTGCAAAACACGGTGGAACTTCTCCTTTAAATTATTTTATAAGTTATTTTATATGACTTATTGCCTGCTTTCTGCTGATAAACCAGAGAAATAACTTTGCTACAAAACCAGGTATACTACCTATCTATATAATTCCATTGTATTTTGTTGAAAAAGTTGCAGACATTCTATGTTGCATGGTTACTGCATATAAAAATTTGCTAGTGGTACAGATGATGTCTCTCAGATCTTCTTTGTTAACTCTGCCCTTTGTATATGCTCACGAGTGCTTACATATGGATAAACAAATTAGTAGGAAATGTCAACATAAGTATAAGGAAATAGCTTAGAGCCCAATCCTGGAACGTTTTTGATATAAACAAGTTTTCTCCACTTGAATGGGCAAATAAAATACACCAAAAATACATTTGCAAAGAAGCAACATCTTATTGAAACAGAATGTCAGTTGGAAAACATAGGAAATAGCTTGTTCACCATTTTGATATTTTTCTGTATATGTAAATAAATATAAAGAATGTATTTTGGGTATATATTTTGTGGTGATCGGAACTATACGGTCCTTCTCGTTTCCTGCCACGTCATTGCCAGCGAAGGAGTTCTGCTGTGTTGACGTGAGATGTGCTTTATGAAATGGAGGGATGCCGGAGAGCAATGACGTCACTGTTGTCATGGTAACTAGTGCAGGGTATATACTACAGCGCCATAATTAATAGACAGGCAAACGTGCTTAAAACCTAAAGCCATAGAGTCTCATGCACCTATTCGTTTTTCATTCATTCGCTGTGGAATATCTGCATGCATGTACCTCGTATATACCAGTACTGTGGGAATTGAAACTGAATCTTAAATCGTGCCCTTATCGCTGGCAACAGTGCTCGGGTCCCACCCTCCCCCTTTCCGAATTAGACCTAAACTCACATTCCCTATCGGGCAACATGCGCCACTGTGTTTGATGCCACTGGCCCCAATGGCCACATCCATAATATTACTCATTTTTGAGCAATTAAACCAGCACAAAACGCCATTTGGAGACATTCAAATGATTTGCGTTCTCTTTTAATTGTTACTGTAATAAAGTTTAACCCACCACTTACCCTAATAAAATATTATTACACTACTGCCTGTAATGTATTAATTTATCAATTGCGAATAAATATATCGAATTGAGGCGACTCAAAACCAACCTCAAAACGGGTCTCCATACAGAAAAAAATATAATGACAAAACTGACATGGCACATAACAAAATATTACAAATGAAACAGAACTATATACATATAGTATCTAATTACAAGGGAACACCATTTCAATGAAATATCGCGTTAATTTTGTTTTAAATACAAAATCTATATCCATCGCACCATACTAAATGTTATCATTTACTGCCACGTGTGCAATCTTTCTTAACTTACGCCCCTTTGTACGTGAAACATAGCGTCTGTGAATGCACAAGGGCTTAAGTTTTGTAAAGACACTGCTTTTTCTTTGCCAAGGTAAATTGAAATTTAGTATAGATGTTCTACATTGGGCATGTCTTCTTTGGATAGCCGTTATATAGTTACGTAATTGAAATGCATAAATAACTATTTCTGAGTGTTGTAGCATTAATTTGTTTCTTGATTGCTATAATATTGTATACTGTAAACCAGTCGTTCATTACAGAGATGATTGAATTCAATTTGCTTTCGATTTTGAATTTTGGATTGAATTCTGAAAATATTTCCTAGCCTTGATGTAATCCATGAGTGTGCGAGCTGCGGTTTTTCCGTAAAGCTATTTCCCGGAACTACAAGTTGCATTTTTATATTGAAGTAAAAAATGAAACTACCCTAAAAATAAAAAAAATCAATGCCACCAGCAAAAGAGGACGACACACGAGCTTGTCCAAAACATTTTTGTGCTGAATCGTGAGGAATATGTTTTTAAAAAAAAAGAGTATGCATACATCTTGTGAATGACAACATAGGCAAACTTTCTATTGATTGCATTTTTTATCGAGGTTTTACTGAGTCCAGGAAATATGAATATATGTATTTATAGTCATATATAAAATGTCTGACCATTAAATAATGAATTTCGGACTCCCATTTCCTGACTGCATAAATGTAATGTATATATAATAAATTATTCCCCTATAAAATGCTACACTACAGTTATGTAATTACAGCATCATGTTTTACAGCCAATTGGCACCACTTATCTTCACACTACACAGGAAACATTGTTAAAACTTAATAATTCAATTCTGAAGAAGCAATAAAGTATAACATTTAAAAACAGTATAAAATAATTGACAATTGAACAACTTTCAAATCCAATTAAAACATTTAAGTGAGAATTCAAGTTCTTGCAAAGTTCACAGTCCCTGGCCAAAAATTCATGCAATGCTATTGGATTTGAGTTGCATGTGCCTTGTATTATAGAACTGTCACACTAAAATTTTTGCTGTAGTTCGCGTTTTTTTTATTTATTTTTATTTTTTATTATGAGTGTGATTTTAGGCTACCAAGTGGCAAAAACAGTGGAGTGAATAAAATAATTGAAAATTAGTTATACTTATGCATATGTAGTGGTGAAACATGTGCCGTTTGGAAATGGTATAGCAGGGAATTGGGGCAGGAAAGCACAATGTATGCATATGGAAATGTGGTGCATGCATATTGCGCGTTAAATAGGTTTTGCTAGGTTTTCAGTGTTCAGCCAATATTGCACGCTTGCTTTGATCTTGAGTCATAACATGGACGTCCCATAGAGCATGCTGAAATAATGAACGTTACAACCCTGCTGGCTGTTGGTGCACAGCAATGCCAAATGCGGCGTAAAAACGCTCAAAACACGCGCACTATACAGCTACACTAATTTCTCTGTAATTCTTTTGTACGCGCAAGGTGCTGCAAGAACCTTATTTAATTCAATTGCAAAATAAGACCGAAATAGTGTCAAGATATCTGGTGAAACACATGCACAATCATCACTGATACAGAGTAGGCTACTACAGTCTTAATTCTTCCTAAATATATATACCACTCAAAACTAAATTATTTATGTACTTCAAAAGGATGGATAGACAGGGAATTTTAAATTCTGTATTTTACATTTTAGTCAAACTTTAGTACCAATATTTATTCATGCAGAGAGAATATTTAACACATCAATTACAAACGATCCCAAATAGATTAAGTATAATAGGTTGTGTACCTTTCAACTAGCATTCAAATTTGGCTCAATGAGCAAGTCACGTAGCCAGAGTCACAAGTTAATCCTAAATATTCGTTAAATTAAGATCTCTGTTGTCAATGGGTAAAGAGTGCAACAATTAACCCACACATATAGCCAAGATAGAGGAAAACATGTGATGCAACTTAATTATTATGCAAGCAGGGTAGTTGTCCTTTCCTTACTCCAATCTGGAAATAAATGTGACCTAAATCAATGGGATATGTATAATTACCTGACCTTAGCTTTGCTTATTCAATGCGCATCCATTTTCCAAAATACAATTGGCATATGACATAATAAAGTTCAATATTATGTTTGTTTTACAGAATACAGATTAGAACTGTGTATTTTACATGGGAATTTGTGGACTAATTTGCATTCATAATGTTGTTTCACAAGGTACGTGCATTTCCGGTTTGACACATACCACTGACAGGTTTCACTGTATCCACACAAGGCATATTGCATGTTTCTGCACGCACATGCATAAAAGAAAGAGATGTGGCTCGCATGTCATTATTCAAAGTTTTCGAAAGTTAGATGCGGAGGTTTTACGACAGAAAGATGTACTGTGTGCAGTAGGGTGTCTCATAAAAGTCTGGCAGGAAAGAGTATAAATGTAAGGTCTTCGAACTGTGGGCTATAGCATGGGCACTGCATTGCGGAGGTGTAGAGAAAGAGGAAAGAGAGCCTTGAAGATGCAGTGCATGTGGTGCACCTCCCAGAATGCCCCGCGCACAATCGACCGTTTTACATGGTCAGAAACTGCTCAGGTGTGCAGTGGCAAAAACGCAAATCGTTTATTGCATGCACAGATAGAGAGAGTGAGAACGAAACACATGAATACGGAAAGGACGAATCTCGTTTCAGGACTTGGAATTCATCGAGTGCACCACATCCGAAAATAGCTTGCATCGATCGGCAAAAGAGGACCAAGGACGTTGACACTGCGGATTTAGCAAATTGCAATTCATCGTCAATATACGCGCAGAAATAACAAAACTACATCGCCAATATTAAGCAAACTACAATGGAGCACATCTATTCAAGTGCATTCACACGAAAGGACCAAATAATCATCAGGAAATTCAGCATTCGTAAATTATGCTCTTCATTGTAAGCGTGAACAAGTAAATCAGCGCTATATTTCACTATCAACAAACAATACATTTATACTTCGAACAGAAAACAATCAAAGTTCATTTGTCCGCTGCAATTCCAATATTTGTAATGAATACGACATGAAGCTACCCCTTGAACCAGAATCATACTTCACTGCATAGCTCGAATTTTTATATGGGAAATTTGCCATTTCGCAAATTAAATACTACATGCTAAGCATATACAATATTTGATATTGAAACAGGAAATTCTTAAAATAATTATCGAAATTTGTTTCTGTTCATAAATTTTCTCCCAACATTAAATACGTGAAACATGTGATACATGATAAAAATCAAAGAAAAGTTGTAAATTATTTCATCTAATATTTTTACTTTTGGCAGCGTGCATGATTAATTTCGTAAATTTTTAAGTAAGCACGTATACTAAAACTAAATTGTAAGAAAATGTATTTTATTTTATTTTTGTCTAGGAAAATGTGATTAAATAATATCTAGCTATGCTGTAATATTTTTAATAATGAATCAAATGCATTGTACATGCAGTGACAAATGCATATCCTATTGCTGAATTATCATATTACATTTCATTATCATTGAATAGAGAAGATTTACATATGTAACATACCAAGTCCCTAGCTACCTTCACATTGCTGTCGATAAATTATATTTCCCTAAGTTATTTCAGGTTATCCAGCTAGTACTAAAGGAACACTTACTTTAAGCAATAATAAGCAGCCTCAATCTGATATTAATTACAACACCCTTAGTTTCTGTAACATTATTAAATTAAACGCGCGTGACCTTGCTGCTTCAATGCAAGTGTTTTACCATATGCTGTCACCATAGCAACCATGTCTGAAAATTCCACAAATCCCCATCGCACTTAGAGGACGTCTTCATGGTATATATAAGGATTCTTTTTTTCAAATCCAACTCGTGATCACCTTACACTCAGATATCGTTCTCATCATGTCAGGGCTTGGTGGACTCACAGTGAGATTATCAACCTGGATCGCACATCATCAAATGTGGAGCAGCACCTAACCGGAAGTCCTCCACCGAACCTTGAAAGTGATATCGACATTTCACAGCTTGGCCAACTATATGCCCTTAGAATAAAATATATAGCAACAAAGTATTGACACGCTTATTGCATACAACTGAGCCTATCTAGTTTTAAAGTATGTATTTCAGGTTCAGCATCATAATAAACAACTTAACATTTGACAATCCCCCTTAATTTGTCACAAAAAAATCAAGTAGGTACCTAAATATGCAATAGTATCAACCTTGCTTCGATCACAAGAGCAAAAACAAATTAACCTACTCTGATATCAGTTATCCTTTTCATACTGTACAGTAGTAGGAATTGACTCAATATCGGTCTGAAGATACAATATACAGTGAACACAGATTCCAAAAAAATCGCAGCGCTCAACAAAAAATAAACAAAGAAAATAGAAACAAGTGCTTTGACAAATAATAGGTATCTTGATAGACAAAATTTCGTTGCTGCTTTGCAACAATGCCGTATAATAGATAACTTTCTGAATAAATGCATATTGTAGATTATAAGGCTCCACCAAAGCAGCAATTTTGTCCACTACCTCCTTTTATGTTGGCCAGACAGGACATGTTTCAACTTTTGTAAACGCAGCGAAAAAATATATGGACTTTGCCTATCGGAGACCGTATAACACAAACTGGGATATGAGATGAAAGACAGACCACTTCCTTTTGTCGACATGTGTATGGAACGAAACAAGAGTTGCTGGACTTTGTCAATCACATTTTTCCAGAATTCATGTGGCGGTCAGCACAAGCGATATTGTCGCCTACACTGAAAACTCAATCAAGTATCACGAGGGAAACCATTTGTCGATGTGCATATACTGTTATAATGCTATTTCATTTTCTGCATTTTATACAATGCATTTGTCTCTCAACTTCTCTTTTCATTTTAAAATATTAATATACGTATGCAGCAATGGCATAACAATGTCTACATGGTTAAGTGGACATTTGAAACATTATCAGTTCACTTAGGGATAACAATATACAAACTTTGCCCAATTAAACATATAAAAGTTCTAAATTGCTGAATTAATTTAATTTGGAATCAAATCCAACAGATAGTAAATCTACTACACTTTGAGAATTGCTTATAATTTTCACCACAATGCAGACATTGAATGTTATACCCCAACTAAGGAGCGATCGACTTACTATATAAAATAAAAAGCAAATACAAGATTGCTTATATTGCAGAATTAAATATTTCATCACTATCAGACTTCACTATCAGACTATCATATAATATGGCGTTTTTTGCAATTCAATTCTTATACAATTATCAGGTTCTTGGTGATATGAAATCCTTAATTTCGATGCAGAAATGTACTTAGTCTTGCACTCACAACACTGCAGCCACAACTCAGGAACCATGCACTTAATTTCCAAGATATAACTCTATGTAATCCATGCACAACATGCACGATTACATCATAAGTATTATTACCCTCAGCTTTATACCTGTCCTGTTAAAATCACTCTTACATTTTCATCATTTCCACTCGTATATATATATATATATGCAGTATCTTAAGAGTGAAGGTTGCAAGTAATCTTTAGTTGGCAAAATCGATTGAAAGGATGGGCGTTGGCAAGAATCATTCGGACAGACAGTGCAGACAGAAATATTCATCCCCTTAGTTGCATTAAGCGTCCAAACAAGGAAACCCCCTTCTTTCTCGATGGCACAGATGAGAAAGGATATTCGAGGGATCAATGGAAGAGTGTCAGCCGCCAGTCCAATTAAGGAAAGATTTTGGGGAGAAGTGCCAATGTCGATCGCATCTCCCCACACTCTAGGTGATATATAACAATGGCCAAACTGCTAACCTGATTTCCACTGGGAAAGCTGAGGTAGATTTGCGATCGAAACTACCCCGGTGGCGAGTGTCCAACAGTGGTCTGAAAAACAACAGAAATAACCATTATAAGCGACACATATAGACTGGGATACAAGACAAGCAACTTTCAGAGTTTGACAGCTGCACATTCTATACATATACATACACACACTCTATCTCTACTTTTATCCCCAACCCTTCAATTAGCCTACACCCAAACAAAAATGTTATTGATACCTTGAAACGTGTTCATGACAAATCCTAGTATAAGTGAATGTGACACGAGACTGTCGGAAATTTGCGGGTGTAACATGCAAAAATGATTGCCGGAAACGAGAAAATCGAGACAAGGACGAGTCTTATTATGTGTGTGTGTACAGGTGTAATCATATCTTACTCGTCTATTTCGAAAATCGATGAGAAAATTACGCCATTCAGATTAAACGGAAATCGTATAATCCCTGAGTAATGGATGTCAGGAAACGAAAGGGTATAGAAAAACCAACTTGAAGAGAAAATGAAGAGGGGAAAAAAATGAGCTAGGCATTACATTGCTCCGGAGAAATTTTGCAGACGAACCAATCCCCCTAACTTCATCCCAGGTGTCACCTTCCACTGACGATGTCCCATTTGCATATGCAAATCAGTAGCAGAGAGATCGGTAACGTATGTCTCAAGTTAAAGCACTTTCTTTGAAATAAGCATTAGAGAATAGGGACTAATAATAAAATTGTAATTCAGCTTCATTGTACGAAGGCATAATCATCTGAAACATTAACACTGTACTATAGCATGGGTGCAAGCAAATTTAATAACCTACAAAAAATGGGAAAAGTTCCAATAACTATTTCACATTTCTGAAAGCAATATTCTGTATACACTATACGAGGAAGCATTTTGACTATAAAAAATTCATTGTTGACATGAACTCCAAAATGTCCATAAATAGTGAAACAGCATTGCTTCATCATTTGGGAAGTAAGTTGGTGATGCAAATTTAGGTTGAATAATGCCAAAGTCTAAAACGTGATACGTGCTCCGGGTTAATGCAAGCCTCAGGGTTACAGTAACCCTACATTAAGCAGTTAATTGCTTGTGTTCATAACTAGATTTTAGTATTTGATCGCATTAACCACTCGTTGTATTATCCCTGCTCAAAAGGTATTATGAATAATTAAATAAAGGAACATATCAATCCAATCTCGCATCTAATCAAACCAACATGTTTCAGCAAATGCATCCTATACATCAATTACCTATATCATGCTATACCAAGCCATTCAATTATTAGCATATTTACTCGTCTATATAGAGTCAAGATATGCTGGAACAAGTTAGGCTTACGAATTAAAATGGACATGTCCATTTATTAAATAAATTATTGCCTACCTCCTGTTGCTCTTCTAGGGGGGATTGTAAATAACATATAAGGCCAATCGAAACCATCATCTCACATTAATTGCTATTTGCCAACGATATGATCTAGAAATTGAACATGTCTCTACTGGGGCATGACACAAGTGTCATTAGCAATATTTGACTGGCGGAGTGCAAAGAGAAACGAACAGCCTATGTACAGGGATTACCTAGTCGGTCTATTGATAGACGTTACTATAGCAAGTCAGTATCGTACCCTCGACAATAGCACTATTAAGAGCAACGATTACCTCAAGTGTTAAGTGGCAGTCTGCAGGAGTAATAACGAAAAGAAATGAAGTAAGCAGCAGATACCTATTTATAGGTACATAGGTATGACAGACGACTGCAACACAAGACATAGGATAAAGTCATAGAGGACACGACTAGGTAATGTTTTGCACCGACTCTAGACATGCCAGCAGGGGGGTGGAAAGATGGCCACAGGAGTCCAATCTTTAATTCTGGCGAGAGTGAGAAGGACAGAAACCCGGTTGAGTTATCATCCAATTACAGAGGGCAGCTGGTGCGCAATGGCAACCCACCTCACACAGCTCTAGAACCAACCATCATCCATCAGACTCCACTGTGACATCATTTCCGTATCGATGTCCTACATCCCAAGACTATTTCACAGCTCACGAGGGACAGTTCACAAGGGACATGCAAAAAGAATTGGTCAGAAGGTAACTCTTGTTCTGAAACGCCCACGAATCCACTTGAAATATGCTCACAATAAAACTAACAGTGATTGGCTGAGACTAATGTTTTTTGTTAAATAACAGTCAAGTGATATATAGAAGTGAAATAAAAGGTGTGCGGGAATAATTAAATCCTAATTATTTAAAATTGCACTTCAATTTTTACAACAATACCCTATATACCCTATATAGTTCCCACAAAATCACAATATTATTCGCATCGGGGGTCCTATATAACTATGACTTTCAAAAATTAAATGCACCACAGTAAACACTGAAACTACAATAATAACACACTAGTATAAAGTTAGGGGTTGACAAAATTAAATTGTTGTGCCAAAATTAAAAGAAAAAAACTAAAAGTTAGCAGAGCAGAAAATACCCTGCCTATCTATAGCACAACTTATCAGACAAATTGACACATATACAGTATGCCCTTCATGTTTCTCTTTTACATACAAAAATATTATACATTATTGGATGAATAAACGAAAATAATATACGTACTAGTACAGAGCGAGTGTTTTGCTCCAATTACCCCATTCTGATAAAATATTTCAGCCATTTTTTCTTGCTCTGAATTTCGCATCACTGACTTCCTCAGCAATTTTATTACTCGGCATGCGACTTAGAAGCAAAAATCACCAATGTAACATATAATAATAGTTTTTCAGGTGGAATAGACAAATATAAATCTCGGATTTCAATGCAGTCATCAGAGGTTTTAATAATATATCATTTTATAAATTTTTAAAGTTACGAATTTTCAAACTACGAATTACATTCCAAGTGCATGGGGAAACTAAATTTTCAGAAGACTTTGAAAAACTCGAAAAGGTAAAAGAATAGCACGACATTCGGTTTAAATTATAAATACTGCAATAGTAATAATAAATATGTATATATAGCACCAAATATTTATGAATGCACTGTAGTACTATCAAAAATTTTAAAAATCGCACTAATTCCACGTGTATTGAAGCTGAAACTCCAAAATTTTCAGTGACCAAGATGGAGGATATCTAAAACACACATAAACATACATGAGTGCTATCAATTGTAGATGGTTTCAATGTTTAAACTTTGTGATATCCTCCTGAATAGTGCCAGTGTACAAGACAGGATGCACATTTCCAAATATTATAGTTTTATGTATGTGGGTTATACAATATATAATCTCATTGAAATCTCTTGTATGTTGTATGCCTATCCTACAGAGATCAGGACATATAAAATCAAATAACTGCCAAGAGAGTTATGGTCAGTTTATTGCTATAAGATGGTAATGGCATGTGTGCTCTGGATGAGCGAGGCAAATGTGAAAATGTTAAGGCGGCATCACATCGCCAAAAGGGTAAGGCAGGCTTCCCCTCCATGCCCCTGCAGCAATTGCACAAGCGTT